>JABUQX010076911.1:35000-38461 GCA_015478945.1 Trachelipus rathkii
ATATATCTATATATATATATATATATATAATATATATATATATATATTATAAATTATATATAATAATATATATATATATATATAATATAATTTATATATACTTATATATTATATATATATATATATATTAATATATATATATTATTATATATTATACATATTTATCTGAGTATCTTTATTACACTATATAATATATATATTATATATATAATTTTATATATATATATATTAGATTATATATTATATATTATATTATATATATATATATATATTAATAATATATAATAATAGGTATATTATATTTAATATACCCTAGAGTATATTTCAGATACTTCCACTTTGCACCATTTGACTCTTTCTTTGGGAACTTAACTTATAATATAAAAAGGAAGACGAAACATAACGACAATAAGTCATTGTTTATTTGAACGTTTCGTGCTCTTCTTCGAAAAGTAACACATGCATAATCAAAATAAAATACAAAATAGAAAACACAACACTCAACCAAACGAAGTTCAAATTACAAAAAAAATTTAAAAACATTAAAAGAATTAAAAATTACAATTATAGACCTAGTTTACTAACTTTGAAGATCAAAAGCACAAGACAAAGATGAAAAATTATTGGCTATGATCTATTTATATTTAAATATCAAGAATTAAGTTGGTTGAAAAAAAACATAAAAAATTACAATTTGTTGTGAAACTAGGTCCGTACTGTTTAAGGAATATGTATTAACAAAGATTAAAATAAAATTAAATAAATGAAGTTAAAAATGATTGGACGAAATATGAGCTTAAGCTATTGAATATAAAAATTTTCCATGATTTTTCTATCATCTCGACATCAGAGACTCGAGGCGAGAACTCGAAAAGCTTGCGTAGACCTTCGACTCGGTTGTCCTTCGTTATGGCATGTCAAAATCGATGAGCTCAGGTGCTGAAGCGGCACACACTAGATTACCATAAAGACCCCGTAACTGTTAACTTTGAGCAATTCTGATCTGAAGTTGCAGGCAAGTTTTGGCCTACATAGCAAAGCATTACAGCATGCAATTTGTATAAAATAATACCAGCAGAAGAACTTACACCAAAGAGGGAAATCGGTCCCTTGCATCTAAAAAGTACCCATTTTAAAATAGTTAGTTGGGAACAAAAGATAAATGCTTAGGCAAATGGAAAGGTTTCATTAAACCTGAATTGAAGATTTATCAAGAACTATGCATACCGATACGTATAAAGGAATTATTGTAAATAGATTTTCTGTTTAAGGAAGTCAGAACGGGATTCTAAGGTCTAAACTTTTCAAGAGCATTGTGGGAACTTTATTACATAAACAAATCCATGAAACAATGAATTAACTAACTACTAATTATTGTATCTCATCGTAAAGGACATCCAAGATACCAAATTCTACAAATGCTGCGATGAAATTCTGCTGCTGAGACCTGATAGCTTAAACTCTCGGCATAAAACCAAAAAAAAATGAGTGCTCATCAAGGTTGAGGCAGGCTTGCGATAAATATTGGTAAAAAAAGGATCCATTCCCTAGTGACACCCACATCAAAAAAAGGGCAAGAATTATATGTGTACCAGCAAAATAACAACAAATACTAAGAAAACCTAAATAATAATACGCCCGTTCTCTAGTATTGAAATCAAGAAGCAAGTCCATCAAATATCGTTGTATATTAATGTATTGAAGTCCAAAGGACATGTATCAAGCCAAGTTCTTTCGAGTAAACTCAAAAAAAGAGTTAGCAAGGGAGGGGCCCAGATGGATTCAATCCAGAACCAGTAGAACTTTGTAGAGAAACATCTTAAATAAGAATATGGTATCTGAGGTTGCAATATCAAATAGCTAGTAAACTGTCTCTCTCGTAAAGGCCCTCTATCCTCACAACTTTTGAAAAAAGAATCTATTTATCATGTTACACGTTTCACTTAATGGGACATTGTAAAGAGGGACGATGTCAAAACTACCATATAGGACTGTGTGAAGTAAGGAAAGAATAAATCTACAATTCAAAAAGAACCTCATATATTATTTCGGAGTGATAGTTTTAATTTAAGGGTACCAAAAGATTTTGAGAGTTGAAGCTGGGGGTATTAAGCGCGAGAAGGGGCGGAAGGGAACATTATTTTATGGTTTTAGGTACCCATAAAGTAGTATCCTTGACTTCCTGAAAACATATAGTTTATTAAGGCAAATTAGTATTCCAAGTGATCTTATAAGTTATTAATTTTGTCTTCTCAATTTAGTAATTTAGATTTTATGTCGTTTAAATTTTGTACCGTCACATTAGGATTTCGTTCATTTTAGAGCGACCATCATTCTTTTCCAACACACTGATGGGAAAACTCCTGGGCGACTTACAACAATCAATGTATCCTTTTTTAGGTCCTTTAGTATCTTAAGTTTGCGTTCCTTGTGAAAATCTTTTAGGTTAAAATATAAAATCTCTTAATCAAATGACAAACATCACCTCTCCAGTCCTCACCGTGAACACCTGAGTTTTAATTGCCCCCATTAATTTTTCAAATTTTTAAAAAAACACCTGGTAAAAAATTAAGTTTAAAAGGTTACATTAATCAAGGACTACATCTCCAAATGACAAAATCCAGTCTCAAGCAATGGTACATGGAACTTTAGAATATAACTGTCGTAAATATTACGAATTCGATCGGATATTCAATTGCTAGTAAAAATAATTTTCCTAGTTTAAAATATCTGTTATAAAGAATGGTTTAAACAATACTCACCAGTTTAGTGATCAAACCTAGGAGATACTTATAAATCAAGAAACGAACTCGAATAAAGTTCAAGACCAAGCATATGTACTTCAAGATCTCGGGACCAGCTCTCTTGTATTGTTAGTGAATAAGCAATTGACATTCCATTCGATTATTAAAAGCTAAGAATTCTGTAAGTAATCAAACAACTTGAATCGCATAAACTGAGGAATATAATTATAAGACTTACAGACCAACAAGAACGAAAGATCCGCCATTATTCTTTTTTAGCATCCTCTTAGGACAGTTTTTCCATTTTTCTATAGTGTGAAGTACGTCTTCGCCATATCTTGATTCTTATATTCAGCAACTGACTTGTTCTTAGGGAACCTCAACTTATAGAAAAGGTAGACGGAACACCACGACAATGTCATTGGTTATTTGAACGTTTCGTGCTCTTCTGGCACTCATTCAGACTATCCAAAAAATTACGAATAGAAATTATTAAAGCAACAAACAAAAAAACAAAATTAAGAAAAATTAAAACCCATTAAAAAAAATTAAAAGAATTAAAATTATAAGAAATTAAATAACCTAGTTTTTAAAGCTAACCTTTGAAAGTCAGATGTTGGTCCTAAAAGACCGAAGTGACAAAATAACTACTCTGGATTATCAATCTATCTAATACTACTTTATTTATAAGAATAGTTCGGCTTGAAAAAAAACAAA
>JABUQX010076912.1:0-10000 GCA_015478945.1 Trachelipus rathkii
GAAGAGAGAGTTATATTATATTTATATAAAGGTGGACGTTACTGAGAAGTTATACGTCTGTTATTTTTAATCGTTATCAAAAAGATATTAACGACGTTATCATTAAAAGTCGTTTATGGTAGAAGTGAGCGGAGTTAACGTTAACTCGTTAAAGTTATAACCGCCTCACATATGTCTAGGAATCCGTAATCTATTAGTGTTAATTTTCTTTTATTATATATACTCCCTAACAATATTAATAATCGATCATTCAAGCTTTCAGAACAAACTTAACTTAGCGGCCTTTGACCTATAGCAGATGCTTTTGCGGCTGCCGCAAGAGATACTTCACACGCGTAATACCTTATTTATTAATACTCGATACGGGTGGGCCGTATAAAGGCGAAAGTTTTTGTCAGTAACTAGCACCATCTATACTCAAAGTGAAGAGTAAGTTGCATAGTTCTCGACATATGCCTTGCGCCCACGACGAGCTTTCCTGATAGGTCTCGACTAGCGCATGCGGCATTCAGATGTAGTCTTTTTTCTAGTGCGCTGCGCCAGCAGTACTCACAATGCGCGCAGTCCCTGAGCGTACGTTTCTGTGCTTTAAACAATTTCTAGTGTGAATCTTGTTAAATTAGCCTCTAACTTGCGTATTGTTACGTTTCCAATGTGATCCTCCATGTGGCAGCAAACATTTCGCCGATTGGTATAGGAATTTGCAATATGATGTTTTGTAAGGCAAAGTAAGGACGGCCAAAGTGGACGTAAATGATGTGATGGTATAGGCTCGTTTCTTCATATGTCTAAGAATTCCGTTCGGAGAGTCAAGTCACGAATGAAGGGTGCCAAAACGACGGTGTGGAAGGTGTTAAGGATACGTTTAACTGCGTTGCAGTACGGGTTGTCAGTTTGACTGCTTTAAGACGACTAGGCTCTATGGTTTACCTTTGCCTGTGCAGTGTTAAGTCGAGACGATGACCTTCTAGATCGTATAGTGTTGCGATGAGTCCAACTTTCATCTCAGGGGTAAGGTGAATGCCATAATGTTCGTATCTGGGGTCTGAAAATCCGCATGAACTTGTGAACTTGTAGAACACGAACGTGATTCCCCAAATGCGACGCAGTCGTTCGACTTTTTTTTCGGAGAAGCAACGTAACAGGGGTCGCCTATCTCGATATGTTACAGATAATGGTCTTTTTACAATTTTAGAGGATGAGCGGTAAGCTTTTATATGGCGCAGATGGGAGCCCTCAATTGGAGTAATAGTGCGAGGTGGTTGAACGACTTTTACTCCCGATGTTGGTGGTCATAATGGTCCGACGAGAAGAGCTCTATTGTCGGGCCCCCCGGTCCCGGACTTAACGCCATGCGTTCTTCTATGGGGCTGCCAATTTACGCAGAGTTGAAACGCAAGAATTGATCATGCGTTCTTCGCATTACTTCGGATTGTTAACTCAATGTTTGGGAGGAAATTGGTTATCGCTGAATGTATCCCTAATAACGAAGGGGGCACATATTGAAAATATGTAGGAAAACTCTGTTCAATGACCTTCATTTTGATTATGCTGTTGGTATTGTATATTACGCTGTTATAATAAGGCATTGAAACTGTGACATTCTTTTACGGACACCGAGTAGTATATTATTGTAAAAATGATATGTAAACTTAGAATTTTAATACAAATGTGTGTGTATATTTTTTATAAGTTACAACGCTTATGAGGCTTAGTTCTTATATTTTTCACTGTTCGCAAAAGAAGCAAGTTCAAGTAAGCTAACAGTGGCGTAATAAGTCCAATTGCGCCCCCTGTGACTATTTTGTCGCCCTTAGTCATGGACGGGTGGATGAGTTTTGGACTTGAATGACAAAAAAAAAGTTTTCTTGTTCATATCAAAGAAAAATCACATTAGCATTGCAAAAAACCAGAGTGTATTGCAATGGAAAAAAGGTTTTTATATATATAAAAGATGCGATTTTTAAAACTTTTAAATACTGTATTGGTAAAGTAGATCAAAACTTACTAATAAACATCAACTTGTCATTAACTTTCTACTTTGACATTTAGTTTTTCAAATGCTCATTTAATCCCTTCGCCTTGCATACAAAATGTTCGCCTATTTCTCCAAGTCCAGTGCGCGAGCCGATCATAGCCAATTCACTTAACTTACGGTCGTCATGGTACTTCTCAAATAACTTTTTATTAGTTTTAATTTTGAAAAAGATCTATCAGCAGATGATGAAGTTACTGGGAGTGTCACATTATAAAACTGTACACACGTCTGGAATACTACAAGACAACATATTATTTTCAATCAAAATATATTTTGCCACTGTCATTGTTTTGGCCACTTTTCTTTTCTTTCGTTCATCACAACATTTCTGAAGCAGACAATTTCCGTAACTAATGTCACGTCGGCTTCATATTTTTGTAAAACTTGTTCAGCGACTAATGAGTTTTATTGTTTGTTCTGGTAAGGCTGTAGGGCTAAAAGCAAAACAATCTGTTGCACCTTATCATATCTGGTACTCCGATTCATTGGCTATAGTATAACAAGTGTCTCTGTAAAAAAAAAACCTGAAATTGTGCAAAGGATTCAATGAAGTCAACATCTTTAGAAGGCTCATAGAAGCCTGTCACTTTGCTTTTGCGCTTAGTAGGCAATGAAGTCTCACTTTGCCTTCTTGCAATTTCCTGGGCCTCTTTCACTAGCTTGTAAAACTCTCCCCGCAACTGGTTTAGCTTGGTGACACCTTTCTTAAAGAGTGGAAGCTTCATCCAGGGATGTCTGAATTTTTCGGGTGTTTAGAAGTGATTGTTTAGATTATTCGAAGTTTGTTGCTTTGATAAACCATAGATTAAATGAAGTTGAAAAGTTAGATCATTTTACTATTTGAATGTCTGTCGTTTTCATTATTAGTAGCTTTGGTTTTGGTTAGGATGTATTTTATATAACATATTCGAATTATATATGGAATTTTACTTTATGTTAACAATCATCGACTTCGATAGTCATCCTAGTTGGCACATTCTTTAATACAGTTGTGTTGACTCATTGTTGCGGTTTCTTGAAGAAATTCTTTCTCTCAGTGATTGGCATCTTGGAAGTACTCGACTGAATACCTATATCTATTAATCACATCATGATAATATACATCATTTCTGTAATCTCTTTGATCAGAATCAGTTCATGACTATATAGGTGCCGCGTTAGCGTTGTAATTGACAATGTCACTATTGCTGATTTAGGTTTATAAGGGACTTCGCTTGATTTTGGTCTGCAGGCCAAGTACTTCCACTCATAAGAGTAGGACCATATAGCCTGTCCCTCTGATTTTTTTAATTGAAAAATTATTTGCTTTCCAAAACTTACACACTTCACTTTCTTTCTAAACTTCGGTCTTTTGATTTGTTTATGGGGATAAACCGGATGATTATTAATTTGGAAGTCTTTCTTTGTTGATCGGTATATTTGTGATGCAGACATTCTTATTACTAGCTGAAGATGTCGTTTTATGAAGATATTTTGTCGGGTTATCTAAAATAAGAGAAAAAAAGAGCGCATCTTTAGATTCACTTATTATGTCACGGAGTACATGTTGTGAAGCCAACCTACGAGTTCATTCGGAATAGGAGCACTCATATATTTTGTTCTGCTTTTCTCATTCTCCAGGTGACTTTTAAGAAGAGGGTCATACCTGGATAAAAAATCAATAATATTGAGAAAGTTTCCAGATTTATATCAATATATCGGGTTAAAAATATAATATAATATATTATTTATATATATTATATATATTATATATATTATATTATATATATATTATAGTATATATATATCTATATATTATATTTAGTATATTATATAGTAATATATATTATATATATATTATATATAGTAATATATATATATATTATATATATATATTGTGGTGATTGAGGTCAGGTCAATTTTACCAACATAGCGTGTTTATTAACGAACTCTTTTTCTCACCATGGCAAATTTATAAATTATGAATACGACTGTCGTGCGTCCTCATCTTTGATACTACTGACATGCCTCTAGCATCTTATCTTGCCGCCATTTTCGCATAAAGTACGGAGCGCTTTCCAAATTGCTCAGAAGAATTATGAATATTTTATTATTTTATATTATCTGAAGCTTATTAAAGCATGTGATTTACTTCTTTATGCCATGGTGAGTGAAATGGACAGTGCAATTATATATTAATGTAAATAATAGTGATAAATGTCGGTACCCTGTGAAGTGGCGTTATTATATAGTATTTCGTTATATATTTTTATTTATAATTAAGCTAGCTTATCCTCATGGTAGCACCCTTAGGTTAGCATATACTAAGGGCCTATTATCTTAAGTAAGCCACTTTCATGGGGAACCTACGCCCGATTTTCGTTTGGCCAATAATACTTTGTAAATTTTTATGTAGGCCGACAAGTAGGCCATCTAATAGGCCCAAATTTTCATCATTTTTATTACCAAAATTTAATGTAAATAATTATTTATTATATGTTTTTATGTTATTTATTTATATTATTTTTATTTCAATAATTATTTTTATATACCAAATATTACGCATCTAATAGCCAAAATTTTATTTCATTTTTATTATACAAAATTTAATGTAAAACAATTATTTATTATATTTTATGTTAAATTTAGTGATATTATTTTTATTTCTTAGCATTAATTATTATTATTGTTTAATTCCCAGGTTATTGGGGTCCGTGTTTTTGATTAAATACAAATTCAACTGCAAGTCTTTGTTCAAACCTATCCCACGCCAAAGAGTGGTGATCAAAAGAGTGATTTTGAAGCCTACCCGAAGAAGTAGGCTCCCAACACCCAGCCTATCCCATTTCATCGCAACTATCGAGCTCACAGTGGACCCCATCCATAGGCCAAACAAAGGAAAACCGTCCTGTTGCTGATAATCAGGGCTTAATTTTTATTATTATTATTATTATTATTATTATTATTATTATTATTATTATTATTATTATTATTATTATTATTATTATTATTATTATTATTATTATTATTATTAATTTATTTATTTACTCTTTTCATCATTTTATTTTTATTATTTGAAATATTATATTTATATATAACTAATTTTATATAATTTTCAGTTTTTTTTTATCAAGACGGATATAGATTTATATATCATCGAAAACAGCACAGTTTTTTTTTTTCTCAAGACGGAAATAGAATTATTATCTCACCGGGAACAAAAAAGTTATTGAGTTTTTACTATATTTATAGTCAAAAAAATAGTTTAAAAAAAAATTTTTTATCATATTTTCCGCACTGCATATTTTTTTCATCATTTATTAAGTTAACTTTTTTTTTGTATTTTGTGTGTGGCTTTGCTTTCTTCACTTCTTCTTTCCTCTGTAATTCTGACATGTCTCTTCACATTTTTTTCTCTTACTTCTTCTAACTGCTCCGTCATGTGTTGGAACAGATTTTCCTTCCACTCTGTGGTTCTTCAGTCTCATCTTCGCTGCTTCTTATTACCGGCGTACGCCATCCATGCCTCGTTCCTGCTCTTATTTACAAGCCTCTCAATCCAAGTTCCTCTCCGTTTTCTAGATGAGGCCGTCTTAACTTCTGACAAGGCAGGTGGATGTCAATGGCGGTGCTAAAGGAATCTCCGTATGCTACGTCCAAAGGATTCATCTTCCGAAACTCCTTGACCGTTCTCCACACCCAAGGCTAAGTCATTATCCTAAGATTTGTTTTTACCACCATCGTATGGTGAAGGCGATAAGTGCTCCAACTGCCTTTTGTCCGGGAACCTCTCAGCCGAGGCATCTATAAAGGCGAGGTGGAGTCCAAGTGGCCCCTCTCTGTTTGTTTTCCTCTCGCTTCTTCATTTCAGGATTGTCCTGCGCCTTTTTCGACAGGCTCTACAAACCTGTTCTTTCTGATCGACACCGGTGCGTCGTTTTCGCTTCTTCCTCGTTACCCAAAAGTCCGCTGTCCCTCTTCCTGACCGGGCTCTTTACGCAGCAAATGGTAGTACCATCCCTGTCTTTGGTGAGCGCCTGTGCACCTTAGACCTCTCTCTCCGCCGTCAATTTCCCTGGGTATTTGTGGTCCGCTGACGTTACCCACCAATTTTGGAAGCTGATTTCTTGTCCATTTGACCTTATGGTCGTCTAAGAAACAGGAGATTGGTTGACGGTTGTACGTCTGTCTTCTGCAGGTACCGTAGTTTCTTCTGCTCTTAAAGGCATCTGCGGTTGCTCCTTCTTCTGGTACTTCCCTTCTTTACCATCTGCTAAGAAGGATTTCCGGCGCTGTGGAAACTTGTTCTTTTCTTCTCCTGTTTCAACATTCTGTGCGCCATATATAGAAGAACTACTGGTCTCCACTTCGCTCGTCTCGGCGTCTGCCTCCTGACAAGCTCAAGCAGCCAAGGCGGAGTTTGAGCACATCGCTCGACTTGGTATCGTCCGCTTCCAAAGTCAGGTCCTCCCCCTCCATATGGTCCCTAAAGGTGCTTCTGATTGGAGGCCTGTGGGGGATTTTAGGGCTCTGAACGCTTTGTACGATACCAGATCGGTACCCTGTCCCGCACATCCAGTCTTTCACTCGAATCTTGGCGTAAGACAGTCTTTTCAAATTGGATCTTATCAGGGCGTACCACCAGATCCCAGTAGCAGTAGAGGACATACGAAGAAGGCATCATACTCTTTTGGGCCTTTTGAGTAACCGCATGCGTTCGGTTGAGGGGTGCCGCTCAGAACTTTTCAAACGGCTTCATCGATGAGTTCTTAGAGGCTCCCTTCGCCTTGCTTATCTGGATGATCTCATAGTTCCCTCTCCTGCGGCATGAGCAACATCTACGTGCAGTTTTTGCCAGGTTGGAATGTGGCATTCGTCTCAACCCGGCAAAGTGTGTTTTTGGTGTCGCCTCTCTACTTTCTAGGACCACTGTTTTCAGCGGATGATTTGCCTCTTGCGAGAGCGCGTCGGGCCATTCGCCTTCTAGGCTGTCTCTTGTCTAGATACAGCTTTTCGGTCGTACCTCGGCGATGCTTAACTTTTATCATCGTTTTCTCAAATCGGGCGCTGATATTCTTCGACCCCTCACCGCTCTCATCGGCCAAGCACCGGGGCAGTTTCTACAAAGTGGATGGTCTGACGAAGCTACGGCTGCTTTTGAAGCTTCCAAAGAACTCGCTTCTGCCACACTCTTAGTCCACCCTCAGGATCAGTATCCGACAGATTCAGGTAGATGCTCCGATTCTTGCTGTGGAGGTGTCCTCAGCAGCACCTGAATCGGAGTGTGGTTCCTCTCGGCTTTTTCTCTTCGCAATGTTGCAACTCCTGAGACTCGCTATAGTGCTTTTGGGAGGGAGTTACGATGTATCTCGCCGTTCGTCATTTCCGCTACTTTTGAGGGTCGTGAGTTCCACATACTCACTGATAAACACTTACCTTCGCTATGGTCTCCAGAAACGAACGGCACTCTCCTCGAGAAGCTCGCACCTGAGTATGTCTACAGTTCACCACTGATGTAAGAATATTTTCAGGTGTTGACAATTCACTGCTGACGTCTCTGCCGCATTGAAAATCGACGCGATTTCAGCTTACCAACATCGACTACACGCATGGCACGTGCCAGACTACTGGGATCTGCGCTCCAAAGATTCTTCTCGTCAAGCTGGAGTGGCTCACCTCCTGGAGATAGAGAAGAAATTTGTGCGATGTCTCTCAAGGGATCTCCTCGTCTTTTCGTACTGCAATCGTTCGCGTAAGGCTGTTTTCTCAATTTCACTGCTTCCCACCCTGGCATTGGAGGCTTCACCGCACTGGGTTGCTGCCCGATTTGTGTGGCCTGATCTGAATGCCGATGTAGCAACTTGGTGTCGCACTTGCCTTCCCTGCCAGCGTTCTAAGGTCCACCGTCACACCAAGTCCCCGCTAGGCACTTTCTTACCTCCTGGTGCTCGCTTTGAACGTGTCCACATCGACATCGTTGGACCTCCCTTCCGCGGTAAGAAATACATTCTTCGTGTATACGATTGGTTCAACGATGGACGAGGCTATTCCTTCTCTCTTGTTGCAAGCGGAACCATAGTCCTAAAGCTTTTCTTGTATTTGGTTTCGCGCTTTGGTGTGCCGCTTTCTGTCACAACGGACCAAGGTAGACCTTTTTGAATCTTCTTATGGAGAGATTTGATGCGTCATTTTGGCTCAGAGAGGATTCACACGACCAGCTACCATCCAAAAGCGAACGGCATTATTGAACGTTTCCACCGTCAGCTAAAGGCTTCTCTTCTAGCTCAGCCCAATCCGGAAAATTGGACTGACGCTCTCCTTTCGTAATGCTTGGCATTGTTCGGCTGTTAAATGAGGATCTGCACTGTTCGGCTGCTGAATTAGTGTATGGTTCTCCTCTTCGTCTTCCAGGTGACTTCTTCTCTCAGTCTTCTCCTCCTTCTACAGCCGACCCGCTTGCTTATCTTACCCGCTTGAGGCGCTGTGCTTCGTCGTGGAGACCAACTCCTTCTCGTCCACACAAGGTCCATTCTTACATTCCTAAGGACCTTTCCTTCATGTCTTCGTTCGACATGACTCCCACCGCACCGCTCTCCAACCTAAGTACGACGGACCTTTTCCTGTGATACTTAGGAAGGAGAAATTCTTCACGATCCAGCGTCCCACACGCACAGAGGTCGTTTCGATCGACCGCCTTAAGCCTGCTTTCTTTGAGGCGAATCCTCTTCCTGTTCTCGACCCTGACGTTTTGTTTCAATTTTCCTCCTTCACTCGTCTTTTTAACGTTCCTATCTCTCCCCTGCTTCTTCTTCTCCTTCTTCTCCTCCTCCTTCCCTTTCCTGATCTCTTCCTTATTCCTCCCTCCTCCTCCGCCAGCACCAATAGACCGGCTAGACTCCACCCGCACGGTCATCGTCACCCTTGCCCCTCCACTCCGGCTCAGGCAACTTCGCGTTCGGCTTGACTCGGGCTACTTCTTCGAAAACAATTGCAGATGGTCGACTCGCCCGATCACGATCAATCTGGGAATCCTGTCCAGACTCCATCCCAACCGCTTACTAGAATATCGAGCAGGGGTAGGCGCATTCGATGGCCGGCGCGCTATTTGGAATAGTTTCGTGCCTTCAGCACTGCAGGGGAGTATCTGTGGTGATTGAGGTCAGGTCAATTTTACCAAAATAGCGTGCCAAGGCAAAAGCGTAGTTTATTGAACGAACTCTTTTTCTCACCATGGCAAATTTGAAAATTATGAATACGACTGTCGTGCGTCCTCATCTTTGATACTACTGACATGCCTCTAGCATCTTATCTTGCCGCCATTTTCGCCTTACATCGACGCTTTCCAATTGCTCAGAAGAATTATGAATATTTTATTATTTTATATTATCTGAAGCTTATTAAAGCATGTGATTTACTTCTTTATGCCATGGTGAGTGAAATGGACAGTGCAATTATATATTAATGTAAATAATAGTGATAAATGTCGGTACCCTGTGAAGTGGCGTTATTATATAGTATTTCGTTATATATTTTTATTTATAATTACTTAGCTAGCTTATCCTCAAGGTTATCCTTAGGTTAGGCATAAACTAAGGGTTTATTATTTTTTTAAAGCCACTTTCATGGGGGACCTACGCTCGATTTTTTTTCGGCCACTATACTTTGGTAATTTTTTATGTAGGCCGACGACAAGTAGGCATCTATAGGCCAAATTTTTAATCAATTTTTATACACAAAATTTAAATGTAAAATATTATTTATTATATTTATTTAATTATATTATATTATTTTATTTATAATAATTTTTATATAGGCCAACAAGTAGGCCCTAATAGGCCCAAAATTTTATTCATTTTTATTATACAAAATTTAATTAATTATTTATTAATATTTTATGGTTATAATTTAGTGATATATTTTATTTTAGCATTAATTATGTATTATTGTTTAATGTCCAGGTTATTGGGGGTCCGTGTTTTTTAA
>JABUQX010076912.1:12500-25000 GCA_015478945.1 Trachelipus rathkii
ACAAATTCACACTCGCACATTTCGTTTCTATTGCAAATAAGAAGAAATCGTGTCCCAAAAATCGATCTCGGTTTTCGACATATCGCCACTAAATGCAGGATGGCATGGAAAAAATCAATTGATTTTTTCAACGGATTTTTTCACTTGATTTTTTGCTCAAAAAATATTTTTGCTTTTTTTTATTTTTTGCTTTTTATAATATTATTTTAAATTTTTTATTGCCATTTTATTAAATATCGTGAAGACGGTAATAATCGACCACTTAAGCATTTAGTCTTAAGTTGGGCATCATTATATAATCCCTGTATGAAGTACTGTTGCTGACTAAAGACCAAACTCTTTTATAGTAATAAAATATAACAAATTCACACTCGCACATTTCGTTTCTATTGCAAATAAGAAGAAATCGTGTCCCAAAAATCAATCTCGGTTTTCGACAATAATCGACCACTAAAATGCAGGGATGGCATGGGAAAAATCATTGATTTTTTTCAATGATTTTTTCACTTGATTTTTTTTGGGAAAAGTAATTTTATTTTTTCTTTTGTTTATTTTTTCCTTTTTTATATATATATTTTTTAAATTTTTTTTTTTTTTTTTTTTTTTTTTATTTAAAGTGGATTTTTATTTTCAATAGAAATAAAAAATTTGAATAATATCATAGCAAGGCTACTCTGTTTTCAAATTTCTACACTATAAAAATTTCAACAAAAGATCATGTTTCAAAGTTTTTGTATTTTATGTAATTATTATCATTATTATATATACAAATAACACTCTTTAGAGTTTCTGTTATTGTGTTATAGACTATAAGCCCTATTTTAAACTTTTGAACTCAGATATAGGGCCTTAGGGTGAAATTTGATGTTTATGTAAACTTTTCTTAAAAAAAAATCTTGTTTCACACTTATATTTCGCGTGAGGTCAGGAATTTCTCAATAGACACAAAAGATCAAAAAATTGATTTTTTCTCAAAAAATCCAAAAAATCCCAACCCTGGTAGTCACTTAATGCAAATTTTTTTTTTTAAAAAAATCCTAAAGAAAATATTTTATAACTCGTAATTAAGGTAATCGGTTAACGGATGTGGGGAAAATTTAACTCGTTAACGTTAATTCACAAATCTAACTCGTTAATAGTCGGTTACTTCTTTTCGGTAATTAACGAAAGCGTTAAAAAGTTACGAAAAAATTCAACGAGTTAATTATACGGATTACGCTTTACGCGTTTAATGCCGCCCTTTGTTTATATATATATATATATATATTTTATATATATATATAATATATATATTATATATTATATTATATATATATATATATACTATATATATATATTATTATATATTATTATTATATTAATATATAATATATAATGATATTGGAAATTTTCTCCAATTGTTAATTCGACTCGGCACACAGGGCAAATAAGGAGTCTTCTACAGCAAAGTTTTATTTTGCCACACTGGTGGACTTCTAACCATTAATCAGACTCAGTAAAAATCGCCTAAAAAACATCATATAAATTAGAAACATATAATGGGAATAATATAAAACTCATTAATCATACAATTAATTGAACACTTTTATAATGCTGATAATTTTCCATATGTAGCAGTTCTGAAGATGATTACATAATGATTCTTTTGTAATTAACATTTACATGCATTTATATTTTGTACAATAAAAGTTTCATTTTACTCTTTATAATTTAAAACGTGTTATGAATAGTAGATTATCTTTTTATACTCTTTACTATAATTAATTTGATTACACATGTTTCTTACCTCTACTTATACAAAGATTCTTTCTTTACTCAAAGTGGAATTCTCTCATCTCTAAATGGCTTCGAGAGACTTACATCCAGCATTAGGAAATAATTTAAAAATTAATGTAAATAAAGTTTAAGCTTTTAATACCATACGTTTTTATTATAATATTAAATAAATGGCCCTACTAATTTTATAAAATATAAGTATGTATAGTATATTAACTGTATATATATATATAAATAATATATAATATATATATTATTTATATATTATATATTATATATAGGTATATATATATATAATATATATATATAAATATATATATATATATATATATATATATATAATATAATATATATATATATATATATATATATATATATATATATATATATATATATATATATAAATGGTGAATTCGAGCATAGCTACGAATTGAGATTTACTAAGCACTTTATTACTATGACTGTGCAAACTATCAACACACACGAAATAATAGTAGGGTATAGTTATTTATATATATAATATATATATATATATATAAATATATTATATATATATTATATATTATATTATATATTATATATATATATATATATATATATTATATATGAGGCATGGCTCTGATAGGATTTCCATATCACAATCACCAAAACATCACGATAGTTTGACTAGTCACAGGGAACTGACGCGGGCCTTCTTGTAACCAAGAGGAAACGACCAGCGTTCATCTCATTTACAAGGCCATACCTGTAAGTATTGCGTTGGCTTGCAAGCGAAAGGATTCTTAAAGTATGACGCATTCTAATTTTCATAAATGCATAGCTTACCAAATATGGTATGCATTTGAAGTAAAGAGTAATTGTGAGGCATTACGATAAAGGCCTCCCTTGAGAGAATCTTGAACTTAAGATTGGATTTAATTAGAATACGTCCACTTTGGTTTTCACGAAGAGGTAATGCTCGAGGGTTAGGAAGAGGCATAGGAGGTCTTGGAAGTAAAGACAAGCGTTGGACAGGAGCTGGGGAACTGGGTCGAGATCTTATCTGAACCAGGTTGTTTAAAGGTGTATCTTCAGGTGTTAATTGTATTCGAACATTGGGTGTTGGGATGGCCTGAAGTGGAATGCTTTCAGTTGGTGTTGGTACCTTCGGCATACACATTTTGCAAAGGATTACTCTTTTAGTCCAAACGAAATACGCGATGACAAGAACTATAATGAAAAAGATCGTGCCAGAAGTTCCTCCTCCAATATATGGATGAATTTAATCTTGTAGGAAGTTACGCGTGTGAAAGGGTGCAAATTGTTTATTAATTGATCAGTCGCTTTGATTCCAGTGATTCTCTTTTAAAGTTGACACCTTGGGAACAAGGACAGCAGAGATGTTAGGTAAACGTCAACGTGAGATTATAGAATTGGATAAAACGTGATCAGCGGTAAAGAAAATTAAAGGAAGAAAGGTAAATTTTTTCTAGTGGATAGGATTGCTTTAAACTGAAACTTAGGAAGAAATATAAGCGACATCGTGAGGAATTTAGTAAAAAAGACATAGTCATAGACAGCTGGATAGAATTGGGTTTCTCACATGCGATTGAAGCCTGAGCTTTTTCTGAAAAAGAAAATTAAGGGTGAGTGTCTAAAGCGACAAGTATACAGTTCTACTAGACCTTATAATTCTGCAATATGGCAGTGTGAAAAATCTTAGTGGAAATCCAAGATTAAAGATAGTAAACAAGACTGATCATCAATGGAAGCAAACACTTGGGACTGAGGGCAAACTGCTAGTTGACCTAAATGTCTACAAAGATCGTGTGCTGATTCTTAAGGTAAGTTGTATTTCGATTTACACGCGTAATTCACAAAGAGTATTATTTGGTCGTTGTATCATGACTGAACTAGTGATCTCGTTAAGAGAAGGTGGTAGGATAAGATATAAGTTTGTTGAGATGAATTCTCTCTATGAGATAAAAGGAATTACGAGTGATTAGTTCATTAGGGCTAGCGTCAGATTGGATAGTCAAGAAGTAGGTAGGTTAAGGTTTGGTATGTCTTTTGTTTTCTAGAGGAATGACTTGTGAAGTTTGGGTTCTCTTTGTTCAGTTTGCTAGTAACACAAAGGCAATGGAAGACTGGAGAAAAAAGTTGTGAGTTTGTTATTTTGTTTTTAGCGAGTTGGAGTGAATTTATCACTAATTGGTGGATTTGATGAATATTATGAACCGTTTGCTCAATTAGATTTATTAACGCCCTGATACTTCCCAATTGGTTTATTATATTGTGCGTAGCACTTAGACTACTCTGAAATTCAATTAATTTTTGTAAGCTATCCCTAAAGTTTATTAAAGTACGAGTATTCGCTTTCAACTGTTCCTTTAGTTCAGTAATCAATAAGTTTGAAGTAGAGGCATAATTACCTAAGATGTTGATCTTCTTTCGAAGTAGTTTTACCTGTTTATCGGTAGCAGTGCCAAAGAGAATGTTGAGGACGTCTCCTCCAAATTCAAAAGCGGCTCGCTTCCTTTTTGATCTTGCAGAGATCCAAGGCAATTCACTTACTTCGTTCAATTTCTGGGCTAACACTTTTACTCGAATGGTCATAAGCTTGAATTCCCATTGGTGAGCCCTTTGGTGTGTTGAAACGTTTAGAAACATGGTTTCGAACGATGGTAGAAATGATTCTTTGACGTTGGTTACCAGTTTAGTCGTCTTGAAGATAGTTTCTTTAATGTCTGAAGGACATTCTAAGGAGATAACTAGATCGAGGTATCCTTCTATGAAGTTGACTTCTCCTGTACGATATAGAACTAAACCAGGTAGAATCTTTGTTTCTTCTTTTTCATTTATGAGGTTGCTTTGGCATGTTGATACGATGAGGAGTAGCAACAAAGCTGGTATTCCGAAATTCATTTCTGAAATATTTATACTTTATACTTTTCTTGGTTTTGATAAATTTAAAGGTCGCCTATGTTTAATTAATATTTTAAAATTAATTGGTTAGTTAAAGCGTTCGCGTTTTATTAACTAAACTAAATGCTTTCTTAACTATAATCGAGTTAGTTGACTTAAAATCTAAATGTAGGAGTTTTTAAACTCAACGTTGTATACTACTTAATACTTAATTGTTTATTTACTAGTTAGTTATATTACTTACTTACTTATAGTATGATTTTTTTATTTAGTTACTACTTAGCATTAGCTTACTTACTTACTTTTACTTATGTTTTTTTTTTTCCTATATAAATTAAGTTTTTTGGATTTTCTATTTTGTATTTTTATTTTTTGTATTAAAAATTGCTGTCCCCCCCCTTATTCTGAGAGTGAAACATATTTTTAAAAGGTTTCTTTATATAAAAAAAATGAGTAAAAACTATTAGTGAATTAATCTATTCTAAGATCTATTGAAGTTACATCTAAATTCTAAGATTAGAGTTCTTATGAATATGTATTAATCCCGACTAATTCTCTTAAAATATGCTAATCCAGGCTAGTTTTTCTTAAATTTATGACGATCGTCTACTAATCCAGTCTAATATTTTCCTAATCCACTAAGTGTTTCTTAACTAAGAAAAAAAAATTTAGTACAGACGCGAAGCGAAATGTACTTTCATCATATTCTTAAAATTAAAGTATCCTTCTTAGACTAACAGAATAAGAAGAATTCATTCTACAAACTATAAGAATTTTCTCTTAAATCTAGAAATATACAAAGTATATACAAAATTGGGATGAACTAGTAACCAGGAGGCAAATACCAAGCTTTCCCTCCTCGGACTGTTGTGTTCAAATCCAATTTGACAGGTGGAGGCTGGACAAGAGGAGTCTTCGCTGTAGTCTCCGTGTTGTCACTTGCCTCGGGCTGTTGCTGTAAAGCTTGTTCCTTCATCCTTGTTTGACTTCTTGTAACCATGGGGGTAGAATCTCTGGGACCAGTAAACAAATTATGTGGTCTGTAAGATGGATCTTTCTTCCTGTCATCTCTGACGAATTCCATAGGGGGTGATTCTACAACAGTGGGAGTGGGAAAACGGCCATCTTTCACTGGGGAAATTGGAGATTTCACAGGGGAATTTGTTCTTGGAGGGGCTCCACCATAGGCTCCGTACACCTCACCTTCGCGTGCTGGTGGCTCCTGAAGAGTTTCTTGAACAGGGTTTTCTAGGGAAATCTCTTGCTGAATAGGGGATAAAGATGGTCTAAACTCTTTTCTCCGAACCGCAGGGTTGGAGGGAGTTGTTGGGAAGTCAATCTTTGGAGTGGAACACTTAAATTCACTGTCTGGACGCGCTCTTCCGACGACTACTAATCGCTGTATTTCTTTTTCTACATCTCATCGCTAAATCTTCTTCTTCCACGGGTTCTTCTTACGGTTCCACTGGGGTCGTTGTTGCACTGGAGTCGTGATGGCTCCAAGAATTATTGGAAAACCTACTCGGTTAAAAAAAAAACCTTTGTGAGGTGGGGGATAGAGTAAGAGTGTAGTATTGCTGCTGAGATTGTGGGGGGATTGGGAGTTGGAAGTACTGTGTCGGACTTGAATTTGTTGCTTATCGGGAATTGAAAGAAGTATGGGAAGACACTGAATCTGTGGGTAGAGGAAGTTCCTTCCATTCATCTACTTCTTCTATTCTCGTCTTCTTCCGCTTCTTCGTCCTTCTTTCCTTGCCTCCTTTCTACTCTCGCGATTATGCCTCCTTCTTCTTCTTCTTTTCTCTCAGAAGGGACTCTTGGGTCGCTTCTCTGTTGTCTTTCCTCAATTCTTTCTCTTTTTTGTTCTTTGGAGCTTAACATTTCTTCCACGGCGTGGGGATTCCAAACTTCATCATTCATAAAGTCAAAATGTGACTCGGTGAACTTTTCTGCCGGGATCACCTTGGCGTTGTCCACATGGACAGGGAAGGTTCGGCCTGAATCTAAACAATACACCATCAGTTTGTTTGGTCCTCTCAAACATTGGACAATATATGGCCCGTCAAACTTGGCACATAACTTCGAACTTTGATGGGGCTTTTTTACTGCTCTAACGAACACGTAATCTCCTATTTTGAATTCTCTTTGCTTGGCCCTTTTATGTTGTTGCTCCAAAGTTTTTGTGGTTTCCGCTTCTAACTTCTCTCTTGCCAATCTCTTATATAATCGATCCTCTCTACTATCGTATCTACTTCATCTGAAATGAATCTCATTTTCTCTGTCTTATTCACAAAAGGTGATACATAATCAGGCATCTCGTAAGGGAGCCTCTTTATGTACCCATGTAACAGGAAGTGGGGTGAAGACCCTATAGATCGATTATACGCGGAATTGATAGCGATTTGGGCAAAGCTCAGTATTTATCGCCAATCTCGGTTGGTTTTGCATTCACGTAGTGCGCGCCAAGAAAGATTTCATATTGCAATTTATTCTCTCTACAAACACCATTTTGGGATGGCTTGTAAGGCAAAATCTCTATCTTCTTTATCCTCGCCACGCCCTTACATAAGTTTCCTTAAACGACCTTGGCTCGTAAATTCCAGGATTGTCAGAGACAAGCGAGTGAAGGAGCCACTATGTCTACATATGTACCCTCTCTTGCAGTGCTCTGGCACATTCTTGCTCGTCCTAGTCTTGCAAGCACTAATTCAAGCATACGTGTTAAGAACATGCGATAATTCTAAGATGTATTTGGCTGCCTGATCTGTAAAAGAGGCAATTTTCCATACTGTACATGAACGCTGTGAGAAGGTGTGTACGGCCAGGGCCATCGATTAATTTTCTGCTACAGGGTCTAGGACCATTAGTTCTGGCGCATGATTAACGCATTGACCTACAGTATCTAACTAACTTTCTGAATACAGGGAAATAGTATATCTCCTCTACTCTCTTTCAAGTTCTGTTGCTGACGCACCCGCGGTCCGCTAGCTAGTGAAGCGTGGCACTGTGGTCAATCACACTGTAAATCATACTATCCGGAACATGTACAAGATAAGGTTTTGCTTCCACAGCGTAATGTAAGATGCCTTTTATTAAGATGTGAGGGTGTGTTCTGGGATTCTCTTTGGCCCATTTTACCAATTTTCCTACACGGGGACATTTTCCTTGTTCTTTGATGAAATTTTCCCGACTCAAGACGAAATCTATTCGAGGGAACTTTTCTGTTGTTTTTGCTCTCTCTATTTCCGCTATTTCTTTGACCAGAAACACATTAGATGCCGGATGCCTACTCAATGCTTTCCTTTCTTATATACTATGGTGGGGGAGAAACTGTTTACGAAAAGATTCCATCTAGCTAGCCGACCTGTCTGCTGTTTATTTCGGAAAATAAAACAGAGAGGTTGGTTGTCAGTGATGATAGTTACCTTATAGCCGAAGATGGTGTTCTTAAACTTTTGCAAGCAGAACACCACGGCTAAACATTCCTTCTCGATCGTATCATAATTCAACTCACTCCCTCTGAGTGTACGGGACACGAAAGAGAGTGGTTTCTCTTTTCCTTCTTCTGTCAGTTGGTACAACACTCCTCCTATTCCGTAATTACTGGCATCTGTGTTCACGAAGAATTCCTTGCTGTAATCAGGGAAAGTTAGTTGTGGCTGCACCACTAATTTCTCTTTCAAAGTGTCGAAAGCTTGTTGTTGTTTTTTCGTCCAGAGGAAAGGGACATCTTTCTTTATCAAATCATACAAAGGTTGTGCTACCGCGGCGAAGTCCTTTATGAGGAAGCGAAAATAAGAGAAGAAACCAAGTAAACTCTGTGTCTCCTTCACATTCGTAGGAGGGACGAAACTCTTCATTGTTTCTACCTTGGCCGGATCTGTAATTCCATCTCTTCCTATCTTGAATCCTAAGTACAAAACAGCTGATTGTAAAAAACTACACTTGGATAATTTATTCTAAGCTTATTTTCTCTAAAAGCAGTGAGCACTTCTCAAATTCCAAAGTGTTCGGGCACAACTTCTAGCATCCAATACGTCCCCCCCCCCCGTCTAGATAGACTTGTTCGCTACAGGCCTTAGCTAGATGTTTAAGGCCATGGTCATCGTGCGGGCATAAATGCTTGGAGCATTCTATGGCGAACATCAAGCTGAGTGGGACACCAAAGGCAATTCTTGTCTAAATGCACATCAATCTTCTGCCGTCTCCTCTTCTATCTCGCTAAGGCGTTGTATGCAATCTCAAATAAATCTAACGGATGTAAACACGGTATTACCCCCTAGGGATGTAAAAATCTCGTCGATTGAAGGCAGAGGAAACACGTCCTGAATGCTGTGGGAGTTGAGGTACCTGTAATCCAAACACACTCTTGGTTTTGTGCTGTTCTTTTTAGCCACCACCAGTAACGGAGACGAGTGGGGGCTGTAACAGGCTTTGATGTAACCCTTCTTCAGTGCTGAATCGGTGAAATCATCGATGTCCTGCAAATACCGGTGCGGTAATCTGTACTGTTTACGAAAGATGACCTTAGGGGCATCAGGTAACAGCTCAATCTTGAATTTCTGAAGCGGACAGACGGGGACAGCATCATCATCTAGTGCCAATACGTCATGGTAGTCCATGAGGAGCTCTAGTAATTCCTCCAGATACTCTGGCTTTTCGAGAAGACAGTTCTCCGCATCTTCTTTTGACATCATCTTCTCTTCAATGATTTCTTTGTACACTCGCCTTAACTCTGTCTTCGTAAGACCTTTGGAGCAGGTGGCTACATTAGCAGAAACTGTTCTCTGGTGTCCTTTTCCGTCTGTGCCTCTCTTGATTGGTTCGCTAATAATCGGATACCCTTCTCCTAGATTCACACCTTTATTCAGATAAAAGGATTTGTCACTCAAATTTATATAACTGAGGATAACTGTATTATCCTCATGACTAATTGTGATTTGCAACGTGACAAAGGTCATTTCGTGAAGCTGGTGTCCATAATGCACATTGCTCAGTTCGATCCTCTTTGCAGTTTCCGGCGGAGCTTTTGATTATCGCATGTAATTGACTATGCAAAACAGTCTTTTTCGATACCTTCAAATTTATCTTAAACTCTTCATCCATCATCAAATAACCATCTCCTCCATGGTCATTGCTCTTCGAAACTTCCAAATCTTCGGATTGGTCCAAATTTTCTTCCAAATTTGAGGGTGTGTGCTTGAATTTGGATCTGGCCCCTCTGGGATCAGCGCTGTGACGAGTTGAGGGGGGAGTAGCTAATTCCCACCCTGTCCTTCTCTTCACCTTGTCTGTCTCAATATGAGCTTTTCCGTTCAAGGCAATTTCCCTATCTCTTTTTCCATGTTTAGGCACTTGCTGCCTATGCGAATTTCGAACTGAAGAGGCTGTCTTTTCCCCCTGGGATACAGACAGATCGACCTTCCGATAGGAACGAGGTTCAACCGCGGCGTGTACGTTATTAACTGACCAGGCGGCCTCTCTATGCGAAAGATGCTTATCCGCGTTGCGTACGTTTTTAACTGGCAAGGCGGCCTCTCTACGAAAAAGATGCTTATCCGCGTTGCGTACGTTTTTAACTGGCAAGGCGGCCTTCCGAGGAAAAAGATGCTTATCCGCAGCACGTGCGGGTGGTTTAGCGAAAATTTGGTTCGAATCCTTGGTTTTCTCCCCTCTAGGCCCTCGGGCCTGGGGCAACTGCTCCTCCTTTTTCTTGGAGTCTCTTTATTCTCTTAAGATCCCATCAGAAAATATTCTCTAACCAATAAATTCTTGTGAATTCGGCAAGATCTGGAATGTCTATCTCTCTACCTTCCTTGATAGACATTCGTGCAGAAAAAGAAGAAGTTTAAAGTTATGGGAATGTTAGACAAAACGTTGCTACCTAGAAGAATATCCCAACTGTTCTCTCCATCTATATCACTCACTTGGAATGTAGTGAGGTAATGTTTTTCTTATGCAGGCGAAGATATAACTGTATTTCTCCCTTCAATACCGTTGGCTTATTGTTCACCCCCTGTACTACTAAATCGGTCTTACGGAGGGGTACTTTAAAGTTTCCCTCTTTTTCCAATTGTTTGAGCCTTCGGGCTGTGACAATACTAACGCTAGATCCGGTGTCAACCAAAACTTTGGTCTTCGCCTCCCTACTACTCATAGATGGAGCAAGGTAAACATTCGTGTAAAAGTGTCGTCCCAGCCTAAAAGATTGCTGTACGACTTCTTTTCTTTTCTGCTTAACTTCCCATTTCTTCGCTCTATCTTTAAACTTTTTTCTCACACGTCTCCTCTCTTTGCCCGATTCTAAAAATTTTCATTCTCTATCCTATCCTGAGGATGAGAAGATTCTCCTTCATACCTCTCATCACCATACTCCACTTCTTCATTCACCTCAAAATCTCTTGGCTGGCTCTCCGCCATATATACTCTCGCGTTGGTCTTTACCTTCCCATCTGGGGGCTTGTACCCTTCCTTTTTCTTGGAAAAGGTCCTGGGTCCTCGCCTGTCTGGGTTGTAAGACTCTGGCTTTCTCGCTTTTACCCCTTTTTCCATATCGATCTTGCTATTATATGGAGTGAACATCAGCGGGGTTTCTGGGGTAGGTCTCCAGGGCGGTGCTCCTCTACACTTAGGTTGCGACCCCCTTCGATGGTATGCCATGCATTCTCGGCAGTAGGGCAATTCCCAACGGCATGCTTGGGACGAGTGACCCACTGATTCACAAAAGAAGCACACATAGTGTTCTTTTAACTCCTGGGCTGACATCTTCTTTAAGGAGCCCTTAAACTTCGATATACCATACCCCGTCTTCACCTCATCTCTTTTCTTTTGAAAAGTATTACTCGATTTTACCTCATCTCTCCTCCTTTGAGGAGTGTAGCTGGGTCTCACCTCCTCCCTTCCCTTCTCCTCATACCTTGGCTTAAATGGTTCCCTGTATGAATTATTAACTCCCACCCTCTGTCTCCCTCCCGATTCCTCTTTGGCCAGGAACACCCTAGTGGTGCGGACCTCATTTGGCCTTCTATTCTCATCTTTTAATAAGGCTCCATTTGAAATTTGAGATAATTTTTCTATCAACTCATTTAAACTCATCTCTGTATCAAATACCCTGAGGATCTTTTCTCGTAATCTGTCTCCATCTCTCTTCATTTACAGTTGTATGATCTTCCCTGTAACCAAAATGTTTATCTTCCTGAGTTGAACATTGCTTATTCATCCAGATATCGTGAAGGCGGCTCTGTATTCATAACCGGTCTTTCACTCTACACAGAAATCAGTGAAGATTGAACATCTCTCTCTCTTCTATATTCTAAGAAGATCCAACAGAGCTCGAAGATGCGTTTTCTTCTCTTTCCGGTGTAAGGAAAAGTTTTTAAACTGGGCGAGAAAATCATTCTAATCCCTTTTGGTTTTGAATTTTTTTTTTTTTTTGGGGGGAAAAAACTAAAAAAATTTTTTTTTCCCCCCCCCCTTTCCGGAGGCAAAAAACGGCGGGGTTTAAAAAAATTTTCTGGCAATCGGCTGTTTGGTCTGATGATATTGCCTGACTGTTGCAATAGGTGATTCTTTTGACTTTCAGTTAAGGACCTAAAGCATCTAAGCTTCCTCATGCCAAGAAGTGACGAAGTCTGGTATAAGATCCCCTTCCATGTTCTTGTTTTAATGGTTTTGCCAAATAATGTTCAATTTTCGGGAATCGTCTGGGAAAGCGCGGTGTAAACATATTAGTTTGGGTAATAGGGATTCTCAATAGGTTGTGGAGGCATTGTAGGGTATCTTGCCAACAATCTCCAGGGTAAGGATGTGGTGTTAGGCAT
>JABUQX010076912.1:30000-34065 GCA_015478945.1 Trachelipus rathkii
ATATATAATAATTATATAGTATAATATTATATATATATATATAGTATATATTATATATATATATATATATATATTATATATTATATATATATATTAATATAATAATATTATACCCCCCTACCTATGAAAAAGGGCATGCCGTGAGTGGTGTCACCTGTAAAAATTAAATATTTTATTTATATTATATATATATTTTAAATGAATGAGTCACAGAGATTTTTACTCTCCATCAAGCGGATTCGAAAATTACTCCGCGTCGCAGAGTTAACAATAACTGGATGCTCTAACCACTAGGCAATCCACGTCCACCCAAAAAAACGCTTCAAACGTAGTTTAAAGCACTCCGGGTTTCTCATCCATATTGCTGAGGTATTCAAAGGCCTGGCCCCATTATGATATTTATATATTATAATATATATATATATATATTATATATATATATATATTATAATATTTATATATATATATATATATATATATATAGTATATTATATATATATATATATTAATATATATATATATATATATATATGATATATATATATAATATTATTATCCTCTTGTCCCCAGATTGGGTGTACAGGTTGTACACCACGGAACAGAAGAGTAGTAGAGATATGACGTAAGCTAAACAGAAAGGAACCAGCTTATCCGCCCCCTTTATACTTTTAAGTGAGAACTCCGTCGCAGTCCGAAAAATCCACCTAGGGCTTCAAGGACTGCGACGGACTGCACGTGGCATCTCTCAATGTTGCTGCATCCCTGAACAAAAACAACCAGCAAATCCGCCTTCAAACCCCGCATTCACTCTATTATGCACCTTTCTTCTCAGCTCTGCAATACTCACATTCCCTCTCTCCAACATTTCTGTTACTGTGACTCATCCACTTTTTTCTTCGGTCTCCACGCCCGTCGATTCCCAAACACTCACCAACTATACCGTTTTAAGCTAAACCGACTAATCACTCCATCTTCACATGACGCTAACCATCTCAGTACTCTGTTTTATTCTCTTCTCATTTACTACCTTCTTCACACCACACAACCCCTAATTACGGTTGTCATTCCTCATTTTACCCAATGTTCGTCCTCAACACTAACACACACGCTTACACACCCCTGAGATTGTCCGAGCGAACACATTGTACTTTAGATTCATACCTCTTTTATTCCAGAACATAGTTTCACTACTGTACATTAATCACAGGTAACAAATACCTCATGTACAGACTCAAGTGCACTCACACTTAGTCCTTTTACAGTCCCATCTGCAAGATTCAATAGCACGTAGCTACTCTTCTCCTCATTCCACTTTCTACTCTTAACATCCTTTTACACACCCTGCATATCTCTATCATCATCCTCTCTCATTTATTTGTCAGATAAAAGATAGATTTAACATTCTCTATGACATTTAATTGTTGCACGTTCTGTCTGCCGAATGTTTCCTCATTTGGATTCCATCTTTTCCTAGAAAAGTAAAATGAAACCTATCAAGTGTACACTTTCATTGACATAAAGAAACTTAAACAGAATCTAATCTTAATTATAGCCTAGAAGAATTTCGTTCTATGTCTGGAGCCATAGCTTTATTTGAATTTCATTACAGAAAATCACTTGAAAGCCACTTTTAATAAAAGTGTGAAACTATTAAAAGTTTTAATAAACCATTCGATGACCAAGTCCAAAGCAAGATTGTGTTTTTCTTATTAA
This sequence comes from Trachelipus rathkii, assembly GCA_015478945.1. NCBI lineage: Eukaryota > Metazoa > Arthropoda > Malacostraca > Isopoda > Trachelipodidae > Trachelipus > Trachelipus rathkii. The sequence goes on from JABUQX010076912.1 coordinate 31,714, forward strand.
AAGAATTAAGATAAACCTTTCTTAGAAGACACAATGGGGCAGAAGAACTTTCGCCTTAGCATGCTTTCGTTCGAGAAAGATTTATTATGGCATAATAGATTGTTAATAATAAGTGATTGAAAATTTGCTAAATCAAAAATAGAAGAGCGGACTTCTTTTAAATAAAATTGTAAAGGAAAGTTACATAACTTTTTTTAAAATAATTTGTAAATTTTTTCATTTTCTTGATTAATGCTCTAAAGCCGTTACGTCATCAATGCTCCTCTTTCTGAAACGACCCACGTCACTCACCACACACACATTTGTATATATATAATATATATATATATAATATATATATATTATATTATATAATTATATATATATAATCTATAATAATAAATATATATATATATATATATATATAATATATATATATATATATATTTATAATACTTGTGTGTGAGTAAAATGTAAAATGCAACTACCAATATATTTTAGGACGAGCCCCCTGATAATATAGTATATACGTATTATAATATATATATATATATATAATATATATATATATATATATATATATATATATATATATATATATATTATATATATATATATAGTATTATATATGTATATAATATAATATATATATATATATATTATACTATATATTATTATATTATATATATAATATATATATATATATATATATATATATATATATAATATATATATATATATATATTAGATGCGCTTTTTACAAATCTTTTCCTTTTCTTTTCGGGATCATGAGGAGAACAATAGACTCTTATTTCAGTAGCGCAGCAGCAGGACCTAGTAAAAAACCGAGAGAGGAAACGCCGCAAACGTATCAATTTTCACAAGTTAAAGCACTGATTTAAAGAATGTGAAAATAAAAGGTGAGGATTATCCAGCTCAAAAATTCCGCAAAATCGTTTGACAAACAACGCTACTTGCAATAAACATGGGAAGCAGAAAATATAGTTGGGCTGACATACAGTGAAGAAAACCGAGGCGCATTTTGTAAAACTGTGCCAAAATTTTCATGAAAAAATGATGCTAAATGTTTTACATAAGACAGGTGGGATATTCAGTCAACGCGTTCCATCACACTTTCAAAAATGCTTTAGAAAAATGGGAAATTAGAGACAGACATGAAATCACTCTTCAGCTGCACCTATACGATTGTAGAAATGGAAAACCCTGCAGGAAACACGCTATGAATAACACTGATTCACGCTCAATTGTCAACAGATGTTGAAAGTAAGAAAGACTAAATAGGACAGGTTTAAAAATATTTTGCTAGGGTTTTGTATGTTTGGTAAAAGAAGAAAAGCTTACACTTACTAAATATCAGATTTGGATTGAAACGATATTTTTGGATAAATTGATGATGAATTTTAAAAACATGTGAAACAGATCTAGAGTGATAGGTCGATTACAGCCAGAAAGGAACCACTGTCCGGTGACTTCTGTTATGTATGGGCTGAAGTTTTGAACGATGAGGTCTGAAAAAAACATGAAAACAAGAAAGTTTCTCCGTTTAGAGATGAAGCAGCTTCTTAAAGAAATGAAATGGAGCTGAATATAATGTTTAGAGTAGTGTGGGAAAAAAAAACATATTGCAGAATGCTATTGATTCAAGTAGCTGACTGATCTTGATTTAAATATAACATTACGTGCTTTGATTCGAATGGTCTTTCTTAATATGGATGAAAAGTTTGGAGTGTAAGGAAAAATTCTTTCTCAGAAAAGGCAAACAAAGAAGTTCTCTATATACACTGTAGAGCACATATTTGTCCCTGGCAGCAGCCTCCTGCAGGAATAAAAATCAGAAGGTCAAAAGTTTTTATATTTAGCAAGTCACCAAAAAAGGAATATTTGCATGATATCATATCATTAATCAATGATCCATTATCCTCAAGATTCGAACTCATTGAAGTGAGATGTATTCTCATATAAGATACGTGAATGCGTCTCAGGAGCTTAAAGTAATTTTGATGCTTGTGAGCATATTCCACAAGAAGAACAGACCTGGCATACTTGCGGGTTCTACTTTTCTGTGAACAAAATGAGAGTTCTTGTAACCTGTCTATGTAATAGACTGACTCTTATGCCCTCTCTTTCTAGCAATGCAACTTGCATAAAAGAGGATTTTAATAGACAAAGTATCCCTCTAATTACTGAACAAATTGCATACTGCAAAATATTGCAATCAGTGTTGGGGATCATATAGCGACTACAAATAAGGTCGGTGTGAAATATGGAGATTGCATCTGAAGTGCCGCCTGATGCTGATGAGATAAAAAAATGCATTTAAAGGGATCAAGATATACTGCGATAGTGTAATCG
>JABUQX010076913.1:0-5000 GCA_015478945.1 Trachelipus rathkii
TGTTGACAATATAACCATCCTTGGCCTTAACATGAACAAAAAAATGTCTTGGAAAACCTCACATCATATAGAGTGAGGCTCTTGCTTAGGGCGCGCCTCAAGATACTGGAAAGTTCTGTTTAGACTGTTGCCGACTTTTGCACTTTTTGGACCTTTTGTCAGACTTTCTTCGTGCCCGCCTTTGCTCGGTTAATCAAGGTCTCATCCGCGCTCCATGTAATTAGTAGAGTATACTGTCATTCTCATATTGGGGGTGGGGCTCCGGTTTCACCGGCTTTATGGAACAGTAGTATGTCGAGTAAAGAGGTACAAAAAGGTACCTATGAAACTATATTGCACTTTCACAGTTTCAACTTGACCTCATCTATCTTTGCGAGGCGATTGTTAGGTAGCTTTATCTTTCTATCCTATAGGTACCTATTTATGTATTATAATACTATTATATATATAACGGTATCAGATATGATATTATATATATATATATATATATATATATATATATATATTATAAGTATTATAATGCAGTGGCAAGCTAGCTCGAAGGGAACTTATTCACTCAGCGCTACACTACCTACATTTCGCCTGCAACACGGCTCTCCGTTACGATTATCCAGACATATAGCGCTATCTTGGAGATGTGCTGTCTACGAGTATGGCGTGTTTGTATGAAATGGTGTCTAAATTCTCTCACCGTAGCTACTAGTTATGTCACTGTGGGCATTCCTATTCCTCTTGTCTCTCTCCAGCCTACCATCTTTCTTTGGTGGGAATTTCTGTTCTCCATCCTTCTCTTGATATTATCTGGAGCTAGTGAAATTTATTCTCCACGCTTTTTTAAAGCTCTTTGACAGTCTCTGTGGATTCATATGCGATACTTAGCTCGTCTTAGAGGTCATTCTTTTTGAGCTGAGTTTAGGCTTACCCCCATTCCTTCTGTGAATAGGGCTCCTGCCACTGTTGAGTGCGAGATGGTGACAACTGTAAAAAAATAAATCCGTGTGAATGGACGAGATATGGTGGTGCTCCTAAAATTGATACTGAGTATCGTGGGCATTATTTCCCCTCACACAATCCAAGTAAACACTATTCAGATCTATCCACAGAAAAATCGTCATCGCACTGTTTCATACGATTATGGCGTTCCCTCTTCAGATGGTGTGATCATAATGTCGCAACCAACACAACACATTTGTTATTGACTCCTTTTCAAACTTAAATTTGTACACCTTTAGGTACTGTGGAAGTAGGTAGCCAAAACATTCAGTCACATATCTCAACGATCGGGAACAGTTTATTAAGGAACCCACACATATCCCAGATACGACCTAACAATTTCTTGAATTCATACAAACTAGCCTCTCTACAAACTCACTCATACCAGATTGCAAACTCCTTCGCATATCCCTCTCATTCTTTTCCACAGCAACACAAACCACTTTCACTACACTCCACTTTCAAAACTACTACGCATTGTCTTCATTTTTCAGCGGGTTTCCTTTTCATACTTTGTTTCATGTCACAGCGAGCAAATCAAATTGCCTTTCTAATACATCCATCAACCTTCTCTCCTCCATTCTCCTGCAACATTTATTCTACTGACATTCTCATATACAGATGCGTTGAGTCGATTCATATCATTTTCGCCGAAGGATAAGAAGGGCGCTCTGGCATCACGACTTTCCTAACCTTCTCTGAGGCATGATCTAGTGCATTCTCTATAGGAAAAGATTAACTTGGTTAGTAAGGCGCCACAACCTAACTAACCAACACGTTCCTTAGTTTGCCTTCTACGACCAACTCCCTAGGACATCTACGATGTGGCGTTTCTTTTGTGCCCTATAATACACGTATGGATATAAGGGTTAGGGATGTCTGTAAGATGTTGTTTAGAAGAGGGGTGTGGATATAACAGATACTGTGTATATGATAATGTATGTCTCTGGAGGGTATTGAGCTGTGAGAGTATGTTCTTAACGCATAAACAGAAATGGTGCGAACCATTTTGAGTACTTTTTCCTTCACTGAAATGTCATACATACCAATAAGCATAAATGGGTATATTATATATTAGTAGAGTCTTAGGTTATATATATATATATATATATATATATTATAATATATATAATATATATATTATATATATTATATATATATATATATATAATATATATATATATATATATAATATATATATATATTATATATATAATATATATATATCTAATACTAGATATATATATAATATATATATATATAATATATATTATTATTATTATTATTATTATTATTATTCTTATTATTATTTTATTATTATTATTGAGTTTAATATTATTCAAAATTCTTAATATTTGTTCAATTAATCGGCAAAATAATCGTCGAAATTTGCCGATGACGATTAAAAAATTATGCCGATTTTTTGCCGAGACGATGAGATTATCGTCCCATCACTATATTATATATATATTATATTATAGTTATATATATATAATATATTATATATTATATATTATATAATATATATATTATATTATATAATTATATATATATATATATATTAATTTATATTAATAATATAATATGTGGTAGCTCTGAAAGACAGATTTGTCTGGGGGAGGGGTGCAAATAATAACACTGGCCAACAAAAAAAAAATTTTTTTTTGCTGGGCCATGGATATTTTATCAAATTTATAGTATATCGGTGTGCTGATTTCCAGAAATGACATTAGTTTTCCAAGATTGGCTCTAGTTCTTGAGATACAGGGTGTTCCAGATATACTCTTATACAAATATCTTTTTAATGCATATTTAACAGTAATATTCGTTTTATTTCTTTTAGGGCTTACCTTTAATATACTTTTATTTTTTCTATTTTCAGAACACTACGAGAGAACTTCACGAAGAGCCTGTTTGGATACACCAATGTATTCTGCTACATCTGTGGTGAATATTGCCTGGGAACCCAAGAAGAAATATTACTAACTTTGTGAAGCAAAGCATATCTGGCATACTTTGGAAGGAAACTCGGAGACCAAGATATCTTGGGCTCCCCATATGGCCTGTAAAACGTGTGTCGAAAATCTACGTCAGTGGAAAAATGGACGAAGAAAAGGTTTAAAATTTTGTTGCCTATGGTATGGCGGGAGCCAAAGAATCGCCACAGTGACTGTTATTTTTGTTGGGTAAATGTGAAAGGTATCAATCGTTACAAGAAACGTAAATTTGGGTACCGGAATTGGAATCAGCAAGGCGACCTGTACCACACTCCGACGATGTCCCATCCCAGTGTTCACTACACCTCCCAGACCTAGCATTGTCTGATGAGAAGATATCCAGGATTTGGTGTGCACACGTGCAGATAGTGGTAGTGAATATGAAGAAAGTATTTCTACACAGCAACAGTTCTCCCAGAAAGAGATCAATGATTTAGTATGAGAGTTAAGTCTCTCTCCAAGCAAGACTCTGAGCTTTTAGCATCTAGACTATGTGAAAGAAATGTCTCAAGGCCGAATGTAAAATCATTTTTTTCACGGACAAGAGAGGTTGTACTTCTTCCATATTTCATTGAAGAGGAAGACCTAGTATACTGTAGTAGGAACATCCCTGGACTCCTACTCCAAATGGGGTTAACTAAATACCGACCAGAAGATTTGGCGATTGTTTATGGATAGTTCAACGAGAAGCTTGAAGTGTGTTTTATTGAAAAATGGCAATAGTTATGCATCGATTCCAATAGGTCACTCAACAAAACTGAAAGAGGAATATAAAAATATAAGATGATCCTGCAGAAGCTTAGATATAATGAACCCCAGTGGTCTATATGCGCTGATTTGAAGATGGTCAACATCTAACTTGGGCAGCAAAGCGGATATACTAAGTAGCCTTGTTTCATATGCTTGTTGGGATAGTAGTGGCTAAAAGAAGACCAACTGGGAAAAAGTTTGTATGCCTGCTAGGGAAAATTATGACTGTAGGTGCAAATCGAGGAATAATCCATTAAAACGACAACTGTTTGACAGGGGGAAAAATTATTTTCCCACCACTCTACATCAACTAGGACTGATGAAGCAATTGTTAGGGCCCTAGACAAAGAAATGGTGAAATGTTTTCAAATATATTGCAGATTTTTTCCAGGGTTGAATATGGAGAAACTCAAATGGAATCTTTAGCGGCCCTCAATTCGCCAAATCATCAAGGTTGACAATTTCATAAATTCCATGACTGATATTAAAGCATCTGCCTGGAAAAGTTTTGTCTTGGTTGTTCAGAACTTTTTGGGCAACCATAAATCTGCCAACTATGTAGAACTTGTACAGAAAATGCTTTCAGACTTCAAAAATTTGATAATGCTAATATGAGCATAAAAGTTCACTTTCTACATAGTCACTTAGATCGGTTTCCGGATAATCTAGGATGTTAAAGTGAGGAACAAGGGGAGAGGTTCCATCAAGATATAAGGGATGGAAGAAAGATACAAGGAAGATGGGATACACACATGATGGCAGACTATTGTTGGAGCCTTCAACGTGATTGTCCACATTCTGCACACAGAAGACAATCATATAGACAGCGATTTGTAATGCATTAATTGTGATTTCATTGTACTGAATTGACCTATTAGCATTTTATTTACTTACTCATTAACAATTTGATATATATCTTTCGTGTTTTTTTTGTGAATTACGTTACAACCTACAATTTTTGTGACCACCTGCACCTCAAAAACTAGAGCAATCTAGAAAACGGAGTCCCATTCGGATCAGGGCAACAGGTTACTATAAATGACCTTCAAATGTTTTGCTGCAAAATCTTTGTTGGCCAGTGTAATAATAGCTGCTAAAGCATTTTTGCTTTTCCTGCTTTTGAAAACCATCAACTATTATTATCATAATTATTTCTACCTTGTTATATTTGCAGCCCCACAAATCTGTTTTCTCGTAGTCCACTCTGATATATATATATATATATATATATATATATATTATATATAATATAATATTATA
>JABUQX010076913.1:7500-20000 GCA_015478945.1 Trachelipus rathkii
TTTCTAATAATAATAATAATATTCTACACACTTTAACAATATAGGTCTTTATATTTACGAGGTAGGCGCCGGCTTGCGTATGGCTATCATTAACACAACTTAACTCAGGAACGTGCCTCAGGGAAGGCAGAAAGTGTGCCATAAATAAAACACAGCAAATACCAGGCAAAATTAGGTGGAAGGATCTACTATGGTAGTAGTACGCTCGATAAAAAACAGATTTTAGCACTTACCCCATCAGGATATTAATGTTCAAAGTTACCGATTTTCCGAATTTAAAATGGATTTTTGGACACCCTGTAAATTTTTTAAAAATATTAACAAACTTCAAATAAGAATTAAGTGTTAAACAATACTTTAGTATGTATCATCCCCAAATTTTATATCGTTAAATTTATTTCTTCTTTTTCTAAAACCCACTAAATTGGAAATTTCCGCGTTTTTTTAGCAATATTTTTTCAGATTCAATTTCATGGTTAAATATTATTATTTTTCCAAAAAAAAACAGAAAGGCCAAATGTACCTTTAAGTATCCCTAACAAATCACTCTCTATGAAATTTGGTATAAGAATTACCAATATGGAGATATGACCCAAAATGTTACTTCTATTAAGTGATAAATTTTTCTCCATCTGGTCAAACATTTTGGCTCACCCTTTTACAACCAGAGTAAATCTATAAAAACGAATGGTGGTTTTGAACTTGCCATGGATAACATTAACCATGCAAAATATAAAGTTTTTCAAAAATTATCGAGCGGCCATCAGCGGTATCGGAAAAAAATGATTGACACCAATATATATATATATATAATATATTATAATATATATATATATTATATATATATATATATATAATATATATATAATATATATATAATAATTATATATATATATATATATATATTATATATATGATATATAATTATATATATAGTATATATTATATATATATATATATATAATTATACCGATATATATTATATTATTATAATAAATATATATATTAATATAATATTATATTATATATATATATATATTATATATATATGTTATATATTATATATATATATATATATATTATATAATATATTATAAATATTATAATATATATATATATTTTAAGAAGATAAACACCGCTCACGGGCAGAGCCCTAAGCTAGGAGGGGGTGTACTCGATTAACGTCCGGGCAAGACGAAGCCAAGCCTAAGGAGAGAATAGTCACATTCTCCCACCGACCAGTTGCGAACCTGGACCCTCGCTTGTTTGGTGAGTGCTCTAACACTGAGCTACAGGGCGCTTTTAAATAAATAAAATATAAAATTATTAAAAATATACATATACAATATACAAATATATACGTACACACACATAAAAATACATATATAAATATACATACATATATATACAATTATTACTATAATATATATATATACAATTATTACTATCATTATTATTACTATTGTGCCAAACACTATATTTAACAAAATTTTTACATTATATTTCACTAATAATCGTTACATTATATACTATATTTAAATATTATTATTATTATTATAGATCTATGCGCTTTTTAATTAATATCTTATTAAGCTTTCTATATTCACTGTATTTTAAATTGTTCATCAACTATTCACTTAATAAATTAATATTAGGCTAATATCAACATATAATTCTCACTTTTGCTTATTAATAACATTATTACCACTACCACTATTAATATTAATATGGTATACGTAGGGTTGTGAAAAAAACGGTTTTTTTTAATTTGTTTTTTTTTTTGAAAAAAAAAACACGTTTTTATTTAAACAAAATGTTTTTTTTGTTTTATTTAAACTAACATCTTTTATGGTATATAAAGATGTTTTAAAATACTACAGCATACCACATACCCTTCCAGGCCTAAATATTGACTATTATAGGATTTTATATATACAGTACATATATATATATATATATATATTAGCTATATATATATTTATATTATATATATATATCCATATATATATTAATATATTATATTATATATAATATATATATATATATATATATATATATATTATATATATATATATATATATAATATAGTATTAATATATATATATATATATATATAATATGAATCAAAGTGAAAGGGATGGTATAAAGGTGGTTTTGGGGTGTCAGTGAGAAAATGAGAATGGTAGGAAGGTGATTGATTTCTGTTGAGGGGAGAGGTATGTGTGTAGTAATACTTTTCTTTTAAACACAAGAGTATCCATAAGTATACTTAGAGGTTTTGTGTAGGTTGAGCATGGTATCGAAGTGAAAGTTGATTGATTTTAGTTGTTGGTGAAGAAGGAGAATGTTGAAGGAATGTGTTGGATGTTAAATCAGTGGGGGTTTAGGAATGGGATTATCGGATCATTAATGTTGTTCTATGTAAAATTAAGCTAGTGGGGATTGATGGAGAGGAAGGTGATACCGAAGGAAGTGGGTAAAATTAAGAGTGGGAAGTTTAGTGAACAAGGTAATAAGGATTAAGTATGTAAGAACGCTCGCTAGAAAAATTCAGTTGAATGTGAACAAGTGAAACTGAATAAATCTGGAAGCAAATGAAGGAAGCATTGTTAGCAGTGCAAAAAGAAGTAGTGGGTGTAGTCTACAAGTAGGAAAGTAAGGAATGTAACAAGTGATGGTGGAATGAAGAGTGAATGCACAGATTATTTAAGTAAAAAAGAAGCATGGTTGAAATGTACTAAAAGCAAATGATGAAGTATTTCAAAAAGAAAGATGCTTGGAATTATAGAAGGAGGAAAAGGAATGCTAAAGCATGCATACGTAAGAGAAAAGAGGTAAAAACAGTTTGGAAGGAGATGAATGGGGACATACAAGGGCATAGGAAGCTCTTCTGAAGGAAAGCGCGAAGGTTAAGAATTAGAATAAAGGAACCTGCTTAGAATATGAAATAGGGATGTGTTTTTGTACTGATGAAATGGTGTGAGTGGAGTGTTGGAAAGACACTTGAAAATCTATAATATTGGCAGTAATGATGAGGTGATAATGACTGTGTGTGGGTTTTGGTTGGTACAAGAAGGAATAGGTATTTTGGGGATGAGGTTTATTAGCAAAGAGGAGGTAACTGGTAGAGTGAGAAAGTTAAGAATGGTAAATTCTCAGGTATAGATGAAATTACTCGGTGAAATGATCAAGAACGGAAGGGCGAGATGGTGATTGATTGGATCTTGAATTGTGTATAAAAGCGTTTATGGAGGGTATAGGTTTCGAGGGATTGGGGAGAGCAGTAATAGTACCTTTATATAAGCGTATAAGGAGATAAAGGGAACTGTAGAAATTTATTTAGGGTATTTAGTTTATTGAGTGTTGTAGGGAAGATTATTGCTGGTGTTTTGGTCGAAAGAAGTGCGCCGAGTGACAAGCGATTGGTTGAGAACAAGTGCGTTAAGGAGTAGTAGAGGGATGTGTGGATAAATGCCTTTACATTGAAGAAAATGATAGAGAAAATGAGGAGAGATGGAAGAATAATCTTGTATTTTAATGGTTTATGGATTTGCAACAGGGGTATGATAGGGTTAATAGGAAAAGGTCTATGGCAGGTGTTAGTGATATATATGTTGGTGATCAGGCTTAATAATAATAAAGTATGTATGACGATAGTGAGGTGTGTGTAAGAATAAATGGTGTCAAAAGTTATTGGTTTAGTATTAATAGCTGAGTGAGGCATAAAGAGTTGTGGTTATTCTCCCTTGGTTATCAATTTGTAATATGGATGGGTGTTATGAAGGAATCTGAAGGTGGGCGTGACAGGAAATGGAGTTAAGAATGATGGAGATGAGTAGAGGGTGCCCTACCTATTATACTCGGATATTTGGTTTTGTGTGCGAATCTGAAGAGTTTAAGAGGATTGGTAGATGGGATTTTGGCAGGGTTGTGTAAAAGGAGGGGTTTGAAAGTAAAACATAGATAAGAGTTAGGTTATGGTTGTGAGAGAGGACAGTCCTTAGTGTGAAGTTATATTAGATGGGGAGCAGCAGCTGGAACAAGTGTCCGAATTTAAATATTTAGGGTATAGTTTTGGATGAAAAGGTACAACAGATGATGAAGAGTTTTAGTAGAAAGTAGTGAATGGCAGGAAGGTGACTGGTGCAATCTTAAATCGTTGGTGATGTAAAGGGACTAAGTCTTTAGTGTGGCTAGGGTCTTACTGACGGTATGGTTGTTAACTGTTTTTGTTAGTTGTGAGACTATGGTCTGGAATAAGAAGTATACATCCTAAAGTTCAATGTGTTTCAGATGGACAATCTTAAGGGGCATGCTAGGTGTTGAGAGAAATTGATTAAAATGAGGAATAAACATATTAGAGAGTTGTGTGGTGTGAAGAAAGGGGTATAAACAAGAGAATAAATGAAGTATGTTGAGATGGTTTGGTCATGTGGAAAGGATGAATGATAGTCGGTTTTAAGCAGATGTATAGTGGCGTGTGTTTAAAACCGACCGGCTAGGAGATCGAGAAAAGTGGATTGGTCAGTAAACAAATGTCTGAAAGAGAGGAGGAAAATGTGAGTTTGGCAGAGGCGAGAATAAAGGTGTGCATAATAAGAGAGAATGGCTTGGTTTTTGTGAGGGGGTAATGGTTGTGGCCCACCTGGGTCAAGGGATGAACCCTTATACTGATGTTATACCATAGTGAGGGTCCGTCGCAGTTCCGTGAAGCTATAGGGTGGATTTTATGACTGCGACGAATCCTTACATAATTAATGGAACAGAGGGGGGGGGGGTAAGGCTGGGCTTTCTTTTCGACTTTTGTCATATTCTTCTACCTGCTTTTTTCTTTTCTGATGACTTGTTACGCACCTTACCAACCAGTCTTGGGGAGAAAAAGGTAGATAAGAATAATATATATATTATTATATATATATATTATTATATTAATATAATATTATATATATATATATGATATATATATATATATATATTATATATATATATAAATAATTATAGTATGATCCAGATCATGTGAAATGTAATAATTATATGCCCTAGAGCACTAATAAAACTTTAGTAAACTCTACTAAACTCTACTTTATATATTGTATACCTCTTTTAACATATTGTATTTACTGTATTTTAATGCTAAATACCCTAAAAAGACTTGATATAGCTATATGAAAAATAAGTAATTTAAAAAAAAAAAAAAAAACAAAAATTTTGCCTTTGGTCTTTTTTTAAAAAAAAACGTGTTTTTTTTTAAAAAAAAACGAATGGTTTTTTTTTAATCCCAACCCTAGGTATACGCTATATCACCATTCACGAAAAGATTAATGTGATAGCAGGGGAATTGTATAAGCTATAGGTAAATATTTTCTAATGTTTAAGGCTTAAGCTTTAAAAAAAAAAAAAAAAAAAAATTGTAAAAATAACCCTCCTCCCGTTGAAATATTTCTCATGCTAAACTCATATACTCCAACCAGAATGAAATTTTAATCAATATATTAAATATGACTTCTAATCAATCTAGATATGAAAATCCTTTTTATTTTAGGGATGTATATCATTACTTTTATCCACGAAAGAGAGGTTTGTAGAGTAGCCTAATCAATCCAATAAAAATCATACATATATTGAATCTGTCTATACTTAACTAATCTTACTGTAACCTGAACTAGAGGGTCCTAAACTGACCTTGAAGCCGTAGGCCTCAACCTAACCTATATTAATCGTTGTTCAGTAGAACTAACCCTAACCTAGATTGACCAACAATTGCTATAAAATTTGAAATATATATATATATATATATAATATATATATATATTATATATATATATATATATATATTTATTATCTATAAAATTTTATATAGTATATATATATAATATATATATATATTCCATTCCATTACATTATTTATTTTCATTTTACATTATATAAAAATATGATTTTACAATTTTTTTTATTCTTAATTATTTACATACACTTTTCTATAAATCAAATCTTCGATAAATAATTGTTAAAAAAAATGTATATCAATAAATAAATATTGATATGCCGATAATCTAAAACACATTTTGGCAATATTTCTTCATCCCTACATTGAAAAAAAGCCAAAAAGTTGATTATTGCAGCGTTATTTTTTAAATTTTTATTGAAATTTTAAACTTAAAATGTATGTAAATCACTAAAAAAAAAAACTCCAAATAATTTTTTTTTACCATTTATAGTTTCAATACAGTAATTATATAATTACCATATATAATAATATTCGTATATTAATATTATATATATACATATATATATATTATATATAGTATATTATATATATATATATATATATATATTATGGTAATACTGTAGACAGCGACCCACACATATATAAATTATAAAAATTATTTCTAAGTTCAAAAAATTTCTAAGTTTAGAAAAGTTAAGTTAAGTTAGATTTTTTAAGAAAATTGTTAAGTGGCAAGCTTCTGGCATAATTCCAGAAGCTTGCCACTAAGAATTTCCTTAAAAAATCTTAACTTAGCTTTTCTGAACTTAGATAATTTTTTTGAACTTAGAAATTTTTTCTAAAAATATGTGGGTCGCTGTCTACAGTATTACTATATATATATATAATTATTATAGTATATATATATATATATATATTATATATATATATATATATTTTACATTTATAGTTTATACAGTAATTATATAATATACCATATATATATATATATGATATATATATATATATATATATATTATATTATAGTATATATATATATTCGAATTAGTAGTATATATATATTTATTATATGATATAGTTGTATATATATATATATATATATATATATATATATAATATATATATATATATATTACCTTACATCTTTAATGATAAGAGCTGAAAGCATCGAAAGAGAAGTTTGTCTTCTTGACCGTAGTCCTAATGTTACTGCTTTGCAGTAAAGTGTTACTGGGTTCATAGTTTGAATTGAGAAATAAAATCAGTTTTTATTCATAAAATAATATATTATTAGTAAATGTCAGATCTTGTAATAAATACGTGACATAATGCTGAATCATTGAACCTGACCGTTGATTTCACTTTTGACACCTTCGAGTCTCCGAAAAATCAAAACATTGCAAATTTGTGACACTTGCTAATGAACAAGTTTCCAATGCCAACCGTCAATATATTAGTTAAAAGGAATTGCGATGTTTAACCTCGTCTGTGTTTCCCTTGGAAAGATTTCGAGCGGACATGTGTCATATTTATATATTTTTTATCTCAAAATTTTGGGTAGATAAATTTATTTCATCATATCCATAATTTGCTAATGTCTGATCAGGGGACAGGATAATGTGAAATTGAAGACTGCTTGCCATCTAAATATGAGAAAATAGAGAATAATTATACATAAAACTCTTATAATGCTTCCACATATATTTCTTCTATTTTATTCATTCATTTAATATTTAAATTTTTGTAACCCAATATTTTAGATTTTTAGTGGATTTTTTACTTCACTAAATTTTGGCTTTAAATATCAAAAGTTCACTAGCGAAACATTACCACTTTTTTCACTTTGCTTTCTATAAAAACTGTTATATACTTCCACATATATCTCTTATATTTTGTTCATTTATTTTAACATTGTTTTATTGGATTTTTTACTTTGCTTTGATATAATTGTTCAGAATTCACTAGGCACAAAAAAGGCACTTATCAAAAAACGATTGGCACCACAAACTATAGGCAGAGTTACTTACAAGAAATTAACAAAGAACAAAATCTCTTAAAAAATAAAAATAAAAAATAAAAAAAAAAAAAAAAAAAGCAGACTAAAGGTAAGACCCAATATATTACAATTTTCACTAATTTTAAGTTATTATAGATAATCACTGGCCTATTGATAATTTTTTTCAGGATTAGGATGGAATTGTAAAGTACAGTACATAGCTGCGGTCTATATATATTTCAGTTTTGTCAGTAGAGCCTTAAACCCTGCATTTTCCTCAGTTACATCAAAGTTCTCTGTTGATTTTATATCAGAAGATTATAAAGTAGTAGAAGGTTAACGAAATTAAGTAGATGAATAGTCTGGATTCTGGAGGCTATCATTTGTACATTCTATTGTATTCGAGTCTCCACTTGATTTTTCAGACGGTTTTAAAAACATGTAAGACGTGGAACTTTGCTAAGCAGTTTATCTTGATTTTTAAATGTCTTTTGTTCTTTTGCCAAAGCTTTATACTGAACTCCTCTAAGTCGCAATCTTTCACCCATTGTACCGATTTGAAACGTCATGTAATCTTCAAAGAAATTTATCCTTAAATTACTTCACAGAAACAATTTGAAAACAAAACTGCGCGCAATACAAACTAAATGTTGGTTTTTTTCAACTTTTCGCTGTCTATCGTAAAATCGTATTTTCGAATGTTGGTAAATTTGAACATTTTTCCGAAATTTAAACATTAATTAAAACTATTTATTCAAAATTAATTCATAATTAATAAACCTTCAAATTCGAAACAAATATAATACAAAATAATATAGTACAGTAAAATATGTTAGACTTAGAAGTATATAAAGTATCTATATCATTTTTTTTTTTTATCTTTAACAGTCCTACTTAAATAAATTTGGACTTGAAAGTTTATTTTTAAAGACTTTCCAGTTTTATTTACCACGTCAAAAACGATTTTAAACGTTATACTTCGTACCGTATTCTTATCGCTTGATTCATAATTATAATATGCCATCCCAAAAATCTATATCTCTGAGCAATTGTTTAGTTTGCCCAAATTGTATTCATACGGTTCTGTATATATATATATATATATATATATGATATATTATTATATATATATATATATATATATATATATATATATATATTATAATAATATATATATATATATATATATATATATATATATATATATATATATATATATATATATATGTGTGTGTGTGTGTGTGTGTGTGTGCTGTGTGGAGTAGAGGAGGCACGGGGGGTTAGGAAAATGTTCAAACTCTGGTTATATGTGTCTCAAGCTCCCTTTTTGTCAAATTATTAAATTTCTTGATTAGGTAAAACCGAAAGAAAATTGGTATATTACATAAACGAACAACACATTAACATAACGAATAATTTTAATTGCGATATACAGACTTACAACTAGTAATGATTACTATGATAGGTTTCTGTATCTGGAAATCCTGGAATGAAGAATTGAAGAACAATTCGATGGTTTCCTATTTGCTTCGACGTCAACCTTCTCCCCAAGCCAAAGACAGATCTGAAAGAGAATTCTGAAGGCTTTCTCTAACAGAGGTTCCGGCTTCTTGCCATATCACTCGGACTCTAGGATCTCTGAACGATAAGTCGACACGCAAGGGAGTGTGTGAAGGTCTAACCAGGTTTTACAAAACTAATACTAAATTTAGCGTGACCAATGAAGCGATAAGGATAGGAATAATAAGCCTTAAAATGTAGATTTTATTTCTATAAATCTACAACTGGCCTACTAGCCAATAGCCACAACGATGGTAACTACAAAGTCTTTAAGTTACCTGTCTTTATATGCGACGATGATGAAAATCAGCAAAATGGCTTATAGATACTATCATGATTACTAAGACGATTTCAGATGATGGACGATATTCCGATGACTGTTAAAAGACGATTTTTAATATGATGGACGATTTTCCGATGACTATTAAAAGACGATTTTTGTTAAGGGACGATTTACCGATGCCAGGTAAAACATTGATTGACTATGTCAATGACTAACGAGCAAAGTGGTTCATTGATAAGAAATTGGTTCACGTAAGTAAGGTACTTTTATAATCTAATGATGCCACTAACATTCACAAACGATCCTCCAACACCGTTACTTCATTAATCACTATCATTAAAAATTTATGGCTGGCAACTATTTTCGAATCACGAGCAAATAATCCAAACACCCTATTGTTTATTTTACTTTTACTTAATTTAGGAACTATTAGTTAATTTTTCCATTTTAAACGATTTAGGAACGAAAGCTGGATTATCCAGAAATGTTGTCCATGTACCGAAAGATATTTCGTCCTGGATCAGAAATAATTTGCCCAAGTCCAGTAATGGATTGCCCAAGTCCATGAAATGGATTGCGCCAAGTCCAGAAACCCTGAAATATGCATAGGATATTTCACTGTTCTGCCTATATTTAATATTATTTTCTTTCATCATTTATTAGTTTTATTACATTTGTTTTCATTATTTACACTTTTAATCATCATTTTAATCATTTTTTCAGATTCTTTTAACTACTCACCCCTTAATAGTTCAAAGAGAATTTGAAGGGGTTGTGAGTTGCAAAAATCCACGGAAGTAGGAAAAGAGAGTATTGCACTCTCAACGACGCACGAAAGGTGGTATTGAGTTGGAGAACTGTAAGTATGATTATAATTACGTTTGATTATCTTATTTCATATAGTATTACTATATTTTATCATAAGTCAGTTGTTTATGCATGAAAAGGAATTCACTTAAAATTTAACTTATTCTACATAAAGTAAAAACTAACCTGGTATTGTTCCAAGTAAGTAGTTTTTCCAACAACCATATAATCATGTATAAAAAATAATTACTACTAACTGATGACTGATACTAATATATTCAAACAAACATTGATAATATCATATATAAATATTTATCATAACTGGTATACTGAAAAAAAGAAAACTAATATAATAATCTGAATAATTTCCACCAATAGACATAATAACACAAATCAATGATAATGTAGTTACGCATAATATATATATATATATATTATTTATATATATATATACCCCTTCTATCGCTTGGTGTGAAAGATATCTGCTTTAGTCAGAAATAAGGAAAAAAGACTAGTATTCTTTCTCAGTGTTTTAATATATATATATATACATGTATTATATATATATATATATATATTATATAATATATGTGTTTATTATATATAATATATATATATATATATATATTATATAATATATATATATATATATATAATATATATATATATATATATATATATATATATATATATATATATATATATATATATATATATATATATTATATATATAATATATATATATATTAATTATATATTTATATATATATATATATATTATATATATATATCTATATATATATATATATAATATATTATATATATCCATAATATATATATATATTTATATCTATTATTATATTATATATAATATATATATATATATATAGTATATATATATATTATAATATATATATAATAATATAATGCCAGAGTTTGATAACTGACACTGTAATCTTAAAAACTAGATAGCTACCAAAAAATCTGATACATTTTGAATCTAGCGAACATTTTAATGCAGGAAACAAAAAAAAATATTTTAATAATTATTAATAACACCTTAAATATTAGTAATTTATTCAGGGTTGTGGATTTTTTTAATTTTTTCAGAAAAATATCAATTTTTTGATTTTTTTAATTTTTTTTTTTTTCATTTTTTTTTTTTTTTTCTTTTTTAAGGCACAAATTGCTTTTTTTAAACTATTATTTTTATAAAATTGTAAATAATCCTATATTAATTACCTAATTAATAATAAGTTTAGTAATAATATTATTATTATATAGTTTTAATTAAGTTATTTTAAATTATATATATATTATACTGTATAATATTTGAGTGCTCTAATTTTATTTATTTCTTTATTAAAAATGATTTGAAGTTACATTGATGAATTCACTTATTATATAGATGAAATATATTTATCATTAATTAGGTGATAACTAGGATTAATTATTAATTTAGAAAAAAAAAATTTGCCTAAAAAATAAAAAAAATAAAAAAAATAATGATTTTTATATATATATATAATATAATAATATATATATATATATATATATATATATATATATATTATATATATATATATATATCTATATATATAATATTTAATATATATATATATATGGATAATTTAGGTTAGGTTAGTTACGTTACCTAGGTCATAGGTTAGTAGGTTACGTTACGTTTGTGTTAGGATAGTTGTTTAACTTATTTACGTTAAGTTTCTTTAATTATGACACTCTCCTTCATTGTATTGTGTGCTGTTTTTAGAATTTATAACTTAACGAGTTATTAAATCTGTTTAGGTATAAAACTCTTCTTTCTCATTACTTATACTAAAAAACATTCTACCTGATCCTCTTTCTATACCTCCTATGACGCATCGATTTTTCACCATTAGTCCTTTTATATTTTAGTTTACCAATCAATTGTATCTATTCGTACACCAAGATATTTATTATCAATACTTTTTAAATCAATCATTTTTTCTTCATTTTCCTGCATTTAAATGTTGCTGATTTCAAAAATGTCATTCAGGTTTTTGTGTAGCTACGCGTAGTGTTTTTAGATATAAGGTGTCAGCATTCGGGAACCCTGACTATATTATCATATATATTATAATATA
>JABUQX010076913.1:27500-30000 GCA_015478945.1 Trachelipus rathkii
TAGTGTGTATGTGTGCGTTTCGAGGTTTGTGTGTGTGAGAGAGAGAGAGAGAGAGAGAGAGAGAAGAGAGAGAGAGAGAGAGAGAGAGAGAGAGAGAGAGAGATCCTTTAAAAGTCGTATTCTTCTTTTTCTTTTAAAATTCAGTTGACGAAAAATCATTTTTGGGGATTTTTATTGTACATGAAAAATGGCAAACCATCTCGAGCCGAACTTCTTTCCTTCAGTTCCCTCTTTCATTAGAGTGATGTCAACGTCGACGAGTCCAACTCAAATAATTCGCCTACCTTTTACCTTTTACCTGTTCCAGTCAAGGTAGATTTTACAAAAGAAATGGACCTGTCCATATATATATATATATATATATATATATATATTACATAAACGAGTTAGATATATATGTATATATCGATTTAATTTGAGATAAGGTAACATATATATATTTTTATACACTTTCCTCTATATATATATATATATATATATATATATATATATATATATATATATATATATATATATATAGAGAGAGAGAGAGAGAGAGAGAGAGAGAGAGAGAGAGAGAGAGAGAGAGAGATCAGTTACTGTAATTGACAAATTTTAATTTTCATTTCGTAGGTTCTATAATACTGTACATAATGATACGGGTTTCCTCTGTCTGAAATATTTTTTCCTGTGTATCGCATTTCATTATTGTACACGAGTATTAAAAAAGCATTGATCTATGTTCTTTATGAGCTTCACGGCCTACATTATACAGCATTTCCTGTTTTTGTAGACTTCAGAGCCTATAACGAAATGTTTTTCTAGAAGGTCTTTTTTAACAATAGGGGGAAAATCACCTCGTAAGTATTAGTGGGCAAAAGATAGTAAATATAATTATACCTTCTTTACAAATTTTTTTTAAAAAATGTCTACAAGGTGTATGCCCTCCTTTCTTACGGGCATCCTATTAAAGCCTATATAAGGTGCATTTTCTTTTATAAGTATTTTATAAAATTTCCGCCTCAATTCTTGTATTTTTTTTTTTCCTTTTTCTTTCCTCTCTTATTCTGAAATCTCTTCCTCCTAACGATGCTTTTTTCCAGCCTTCTTCAATCCTATTAGGCCTACAATGAACAGGATGTAGGCAAAAACACAGAACTAGAACAATGAACAAAAATAATAGCGACCATTTCCAAAGATTTCTTTTTAAATAGTTTTTTTCTTCTTCTTCTTCTTTAAATAATATGTTTAAAAGTCTAAATCAATTTGAACCGTGCTGAACTCGAGCAAAGCATAGTAAATATATATATATATATATATATATATATATAATAATAACAACATAATAATATATATATATATATATATAGCATATATATATATAACATATGGTATATATCTATATTTATAATATATATATATATATATATAATATATATAATAATAATAATATGCTGCTATATATACCTAATATATATATAATATCATATATAATACAATAACTATATATATAGGCTATATATATAAGGCTATATATATATAATATGTATATATAACTTAACTAGAGCTGCTATATATAATATATATATGTATATGTAATATAATATATATATAACATATATGTAAAATTATATTAATAATATACTACTACTGTAACTGTAGCGCGAGGAAGCAGAGAGGCGTAAACCTAGAAAACGGTTTCGAGAGTTGAGATTAAGAATTTATATATATATATATATATATATATATATATATATATATATATATATAAAAACCTTATATATTTATATATATATATATATATATATATATATATATATATATATATACTATATATATAACATATATATATATGCTGCTATATATATATATATTATATATATATATATATTTATATATATATATATATATAACTGCTATATATGCTTAACATATATATATATGCTCATATATATATATATCTTTTATATATATATATATATATATATATTATATATATATATATATATATATACGATGATAACAGGACCCGCAAGGCTCACATTTTTAGCGTCCCCGCGCTAGGTTGAACAATCAACTACATAGATTGTGATCTGGCATGTATATATATATATGTATATATATATATATATATATATATATATATATATATATATATATATATATATATATATAACACTATATATCTTTACTCTTATATATATTATATATATATTTATATATATATAATAATATATATATATATATAGCAACTATATAATATTAACATATGCTGTATATATATATATATAACTATCTTTATATATATATATATATATATATATATATATATGTATATATAACTGCTGTATATATATATACCCTCTTTAACCTTGTAACCAGCATATTGTATAATCCTCTTTGAACTATGAACTGCCTTAACATATATAATATAATAACTAATAGCATAACTAATAACATAACCATGCAACCTTAGCAACAACACTGCTGCTGTATCATAGCCAGCAACCAGCAGCACTGT
>JABUQX010076914.1:0-25000 GCA_015478945.1 Trachelipus rathkii
CTTTTGGCGCGCTGTTCAGTAATTGGGTGTTTAACCGTTTCGCATTTGTATCGTGAAACGCTTTCGCGCGTTACCGTGCGCCACCGCTTCATATAGGCACATTGTATGGTTTGCATCATGGAGACCAACAACAGCGGCTGGGATTCCTGGCTGTCATTGATTGCCTTCTAATGATGTACCGGACTTATTGGAAATATCTTATGGACCAATGAATCTAGCTTTCAATAACGGTATGTATAACCAGTGGAACTTCAGACATTGGGCGGAAACAAACCCAATATAGCATTCACTAGCCATCACCAGTTCTCATACTCAGTCAACGCATGTAGGGGAATGCTCAATCCCGGCGTCACTGGTCCTTACTTCTTCGAGGAAATTTGACGGGACAGCTACCTCCATTCAAGACCATCATGATGACCTCCTGAGTGATAGCCTTTAAGGACACTGACAAAGAATATATTATAACATGATGGGTTTCCAGCACATAATGCAGCTACAGTGACGACCTACCCCTCGACAGAACCTTTCCGGGAAGATGGATCGAAAGATCTGTCCATTTTCATGGCCTGCGCGTTCACCTAACTAACACCACTGGACTACTGTGGGGGTAACTCAAGCATACCGTGTAGCTGGGTTTAATGACCCAGTAACCTCACCCCGATGATCTTCGTCGTCAATAACCAACGATGTGGGGAATCAATCCGGCATAACTGTCATTGCCGTGGAGCTGGCGCAAAGGGCAAAGGCATGTATTCGCCTGGATGGAAGCGTCTTCGAACGACATTTGTAAATTCTGTATGTGCAAGTTGAAACGACCTGACGTTCTTCTCCCTTTTGGCATACTGTAGATAAGATTCATAGGTGTAAATTTGTTATGATACTATTAACAACGTTATTACATTACATGTATCGAAATTATGAGCTGTCTTGAATACCATTGTTTTCTTCAACCTTTTCACATTCACGTTTAAAACTATTGTTGGTATCAATAACGCGTTAACCTGTACATGTAACTGTATTTAGTAACGCAAATGATATGTCTATGCAGGCATCTAGTTGTTTATGGGTACATTGCGTTGAAACGAACAACCGTATCAAAAAAAAATGTCCGAGAGGATGTCACAGCAAAATTTGTGCATTTCAAACCTTAAAAAATATATCATCCCATTCGACATTCTCGTGTTTGTTTGCGGTTATCGTATTGCGCGTGCGCAGATACCAACGTAACATATCCTATCCTCCTTAATAAATTAAATAATCGAACATATATTCTTACACATATACTTAAACATCCCGCACGGTAATACACCGCTGTAACATATAACTCGTGAGACATATATATATATAACCTTATATATATATATATATATATATATATATATATATATATATATATATACTATTCTATATATATATATATATATATATATATATATATATATATATATACACTAACTCTTCTTATATATATATCCAACTCAATTTCTTTCATTTTTATTTTCAGAAATTTGTCAGAAGCTGGTGCGGTGTGGTGCGATCAAAAAGGCCGCACCAGGCACACACCACGCACCTAATTTTTCTGTTACTCCACCACTCCTTTTTCTTCCGCACCGCACGCACCAGGTCGCTGGCTCGTACACCGCACCACTGCGCCAAGGCCAGGCACTGGGCGCTTTGCACGCAGTGCGTCAGCCAGCATAATATATATATATATATATATATATATATACTACCTGCTCACCCTTTATATATATATATACACCCTTTACTTACCATATATATATACACACCACCGCTGCTGCTATATTTATACACCATATATATGTATACGCCTGCCTGCACGCCAGCATATCCAGTAACAAAACTTTACCGAGTACAGGCGAGTGGGCAACGCCTACTTGCCTTAGTGAACAAAAAAATCAAAAGAGTCGGTATATATATATATATAGCAATAACGCCATATATATATATATATATATATATATATATATATATCTTAATATCATACTATATATATATATATATATAATATATAATCTGTGCAACCTAAAAATATTGATAGTGACATTGATGAGAAATTCATTCAGAGCTCTGACCAGCGCCGACTGAAAACTCTACTAGATTGCACGTAATATTAGCAGATTGATGGCAACTCTTATTTCTCTGCGTCAAAAAAATGGTTCCTTTTCCTATATGGATAGAGGCAGCTTCATTATTTGCCGACCGACTCAGTTTTGATCATTTTTTTAAAAAATCAATTTAAATTACATTGGCAAGGAAATAAAAATAATATAAATAATATAACAAATGTAATTAATAATTAATTTTATAATAACTTGATCATCTTTTATACGACTTATTTAATTCAGAATTTCATGGCAAGTCATTCACTGAAGAATTACCAGCGAAGTATGCCATACTCGCGAGTCAGACTCACTTCTGGGCTGGTAGCCAATTTTGCCTCAGACCAGTAGTTTTATTTTCATGTTATTAGTGAGAATGTTTCTGTGTGGAGTTAGGTTAGTAATAATAAGCTTTTCATGTTACTACATTTTTATTTATTAGTTACATTTATTTTGTGCTTTTAATAAAATTGTGTTCTTAATTTTATACAACCTGATTGAATTCGTATTCGATTTAAGTTTCATTAAAAATTACTAAATTTTTTTCTGGAAAAACACCTACTCAAATATATATATATATATATATATATATATATATATATATATATATACTTTATATATATATATATATATATATATATATATATATATATATATATATATATATAGATAGACAAAGTATTCACGGAGTTGATATATATATATACTGATTGGTAATCAAGAATTTTGACCACAGGCCGCCATGATATATATATATATATATATATATATATATATATATATATACTTAATAATAACTATATAATAACTAATATATATATATACCATATATATATTTTAATATATATATATATTTATTTAATATATATATTGATCTACAAAAGATTTTTCTTATAACTTATATATATATATCCATATATACCCATATATATATATATATATATATATATATATAAAATCCCGATAACAAAATAAAAGAAAGCTTCTCTAACATAACAAGAAAAAATGATTATTATATCTTAATAATAATAATAATAATAATAATAATAATAATAATAATAATAATAATAATAATAATAATAATAATAATAATAATAATAATAATAATAATAATAATAATAATAATAATAATAAAATTAGTTGCTTCTAATAAAGTGCAAACACTAAGTTCGTATCCTAGGATGAGAATTTAAAGTCTATATTAGACGCATAATTTTAATAATCAAAATGCCATTTTTACTTGATGCTATTCAAGCAGGAATATTTCTAGGTTTTTGGGTCCTGAGAATGGCACTTTTAGCAGAAAATTAGTTCAATCATTTTTTATTAACAATCGTTGGGAATTTTAATATTTGGTAAATCTTTGAACTGGACAACTTCACCAACCTACCTCTATTTTATTAGAGGAACGAACAACGATGCAAAAATAAACTCCTGAATTCAAAAAGTGACGACGCAAAAAAAAGTTGGAGGAGGGGCGGTATAATATTCAAATCCACCTCATATTAAATCCCAGCTGAATCTAGATATTAAATAAAAGCAGTAACATTAGCCAATATTTCAATTTAATAGAAGATTTACGACTGTAAAACATTCAGGAGGTGGTTAATAACAAATGATTGAATTAATTTTCTGTTAAAAGTGCCATTCTCAGGACCCAAAAACCTAGAAATATTTACGTTTAGTGCGGTTTATTCAGGTAGCCCAACTGGCTGAGCACTTCTTTACTCTTTTATTTTATTTTAATGGAAAAACTGGAAGATGGCTCTGTTGAGCCGGAAAGCTCAATTCCCTAGAGTTTATTGTAATAGAATTCCAATGCAGATTTATTGCATTTATTATATATATATATATACTCTCTCATATATATATATATATATATATATATATATATATATTTATATATATATATATATATATATATATATATACTCATAAATATATATATATATATGCTCCACCGCACCCGGTGCGTCGGCCAACCTTAATATATATATATCATATATATTATACAGTATATAATACTATAGATATAAATGTCTATCTTTATATAACAACCTACTATATATATACCTGTCTAACTAAACTTTGGAATGAGGCCAGAAATATTTATTCTGTTGAAATCTTTGAGCTCTCTCATCTCATTTTCTAGATCATCTCAAGTCCAACTACAGTGACACTTTCACCTTATTGATTTATAGTCTTTTACATCTTTTAGGGGTCTTAGAGACTATGGGAGTCTTGTGTGGTGAGGCTTGACTCGAAAGCTTTTGACAGGATATGGCATGCCTCACTACTTGCTAAGCTCCCTTCCTTTAGGTTTCCTCCTTTTCTTTTCTTGTTCATGCCACATTTCAAATCGTTCCATTCAAGCTTCTGTGATGAAACGACACTCTTTTCTATCTCTCCTGTCTTGAGTGTTCTTCAAGGTTTGTCCTATCTCCAATTTTATTCTTATTTTTCATCAACGATCTTCTTGGCTTAGTTATCTTATAACTTTGTTCATTCTTATGCCGATGACTCAACTCTCCATTCTTTCACTCATTTCAAATTTGCCTCTTTTGCATCTAGACTTGGCTTTCGTTTTTAACTTGCGCAGTTCAATTCTTTATCTGGATGGGGAGGTTTCTCGGTGGGGTTACACCGAAATCTTATGAAATTTAACTTTTTAAAGACTCTACTCCTTCATCGCTCTCTTAAAAATTTCTCCCAACTTTCCTATCTCCTTAAACGGATCTACCATCTCGGTTATTCTTCATAAGCTTCCTTAGACTGAACATAAAGAAAAATTGTCTTGAAACTTCAAATCACAACGGTTGGCTAAAGTAGATTCACAGAAGCTGGGGATTCTGTTCTGATTACAATATTTTTTTCTATTCAGTTACTCCATTTATATAGGGTCTTATCTGCTCTTGTATGGAGTACTATTCTCACATTTTGGGGATTGGTTCCACCTTTTCTTTTGGATAAGGGTTCAGTATCTAAAGGATTAGAGATTAATAAACTATACCTGCTTTCAAACTCCCTTGACCATCTTTCTCTGGGATTTAATATTGGCACACTAAACTCATTTCTATCTTATTACAACTTCTGATGCTCGATGAAGTTGATCTTTCATTACCCACCACAAAATCGTTATTACTTGTACCAAGAGGTTGCCCCAACACATAATTTCAAGTACTAGAGATGTCTACAGGGTTTGGTCGTTTGTTGGCGCTGGCTGCTTTCCACACCCCAACCCATCTGTTCTGTAGAACTATTTGCTACTCTCTGGTTTTCTTGCAAATCAATTTTTATTTTCTATCTTAAAGATACGCTTCAAGCCTACATTCATTCTGACTAAGCCTGAAAAAATGTGTTCTTTCTTTATTTCTTGAGTCTCCTTGAAAAGAGGCCGTGCCCGTGATCTTCCAACGTGTAAATTTATATATATATATATATATATATACATCATATATAGCATATATATAATAATAATATGTATATGTATAATAATATAACTCACCATATATATATATATATTGATATATATATGTATATATATATATATATATATATATATATATATATATATATATATATATATATATATATATAACTAATAATATTATATATATATATATATATATAATAATATATATATTATGTAATATAATAATATATATATTTATATATATATATATATATATATATATATATATATATATATATAACTCTATATACATATATGTATATATATATATATATATATAAATATATACTCATATATATAATAATAATATATATGTATATATATATAATATATATATATGTATATATGTATCATATATAATAATATATATGTATCATATCATATATATACATAACTACATCTTTATATGTATAACATATTTACTCTTTACATATATATGTATATATATATGTATATGTATATACTCTCCATATATATATATATATATATCATATATACCCATATATAACAATAACAACAACAATATATATTTCTACATATATATATATTGATATATATATCTATATATATAATATTATGTAATATATATGTATATATATTCTTTCTAATAATATATATGTATATAATATATCATTAATATATATATATATATATATATATATATATATATATATACCATGAAGGTAAATCACATATTCTCATATTTGTTTACGCAAGAGCAATATATATTTACGTATTTTATATAATATATATGTAATATATATGTATAATATATATATATATAACTAATATGTATATATATACATATATACATATATATATATATAATAACTAACTGCTAAGTTTCTTAATAACAACAATAACCTTATATATATATATATATATATATATATATATATATATAAATTTATGCTATATATATATATATATATATACTATATACTATACTCATATATATATATATATCATATATATAATATATATATATATAATATATATATATACTTATGATGACCCCCCACCTATATATATATATATCTCATATAATTTCTTATCATATATTATTTACTCCAAACATAAATTTAAATGTGAAATGAGTGAATCGTCAATCAATCCTAGATTGCATTTTCTGTAAATCCAGAGAAAAGTATTCGGTATTCATGATTTTTTTTAGTTTTTCGGAGTAAATGCAGTTTTGTTTTTAAACTCTTTATCCTGCATTTACATATATTAAATTTTTTAAATAATGTGCAATATGATGTTTTGTAATGAAGAATATGAATTTCTATTTACACATCTTAAGTTAAGTAAATGACTTGTATTTTGATGAAAATTGTAATCTCGATCTTCCCGCCTTTTGCTCTTAATTCCCCCTTCCCCCTTCTTCAACCCTTAGCTTGGAGAGAAAACCAAATTGAGTTTAGACAAAAATTGCTGTGTAAGAAGTTACTACACTAACAATGTTGAAAAACTCATGCATTAGTTTTTAGGTGTACAATATTATTAAATATGGTAGAAGAAAGCGTTTGATAACTAAAATATTCTATACAAATCAAATCAGGTTTCATTACCTGGGAGTCCCCATGCCCAGCTTAGGGCCTCAATGGTGGGGCAGAAGATAACTCATACCATTATCTATACGGGACTGGTTACCAGCAACTGAGCATATCTCTTCAAGCAAGGGACCCTCACTGAAACTGATGTTCTCTCCCTACTGTGACGGACTCTCTCTCTCCTAAGGTGACTCTAGCAGAGGTCTCTCTCCAACTGTGACGCAAGCAGAAGTCTCTATCCTACGGTGACGGTCGCAGAAGAACACCCCCTACCGAGGGAGAAAAAGATGCCGCCTCAGGAAGAACACCCCTTCAAGTAGATGCTTTCGGAATTCTAATGGCCCAACAAGAAGAAGTTCGTCACAGAAAATGGAAGATTTAAGACAAGGATGCAGACGAACTACTTCTCCCAAACCTGGATGATCTCTCCCTAGGATGGAAGCGAACAGACAACAAACCGAAGCAGTTCCCGGCAGAAGACTACAATATTCAGGCATTATGCAGACCAGTAATGACGCGACCATCAATCACCCTGTAAATATCCAGGTCTACCAGTCTCAGTTTAACATGGTCGATTCCGTCACGGCTCATATCAATTTCAAGATGTCACACTAACGAAAATCTTCAAGCAACACGCAGACTGGTGAAGACGGAAACAAGTCATACCGTTAATCATAGGCCTTCCAGGTTCTGTTGAACATGGCTATTTCCGTCGAAACTTATACCAATTTCAAGATGTTATAATGATGAAAAAAACTTTAATTAAGCAACACGCAGATCGGTGGAGACAGGAACATCAGTCACACAGTTAATACCCAGGCCTACAAGCCTCAGTTTAATGTGACTATTTCCGTTGACACTAGGATAACTAACTACTCTCTCTCTCTACAGTAGGACTCACAGATTATATCTTCAGATGAACTTCCATTTTGTCTCTTCAGCTCTGGTTAAACTAGAAGATAGATTCATCCATTATGGTATTACGTCTAACTCAATTTGCACCTCATACCACTGATACTATATATGGAGGGATAACTTGAAGAAGTGAATTACCATCAGTATATATTTGATAGTGCGTACAATACAATGGCGTAAAAAATACCACTTCTACGAGATATATGGTTTGATATGAGTGAAAGAATGGAGAGTTGAGTCATCGGCATAAGAATGAACAAAGTTATAAGATAACTAAGAAGATCGTTGATGAAAGATAAGAATAAAATTGGTTATCTTGGAAGAGTGAAGAAGAATCAATTTCGATATAGTGATATGTCTAATACACTGGAGAACCTCATACTACTGTCACTGTATTATCTTCATTCAAGCTATATTCTTCTCTGTGTTCATACTTCCTTCAAAATCACACCAGAGAGATTAACATCAAGCTTTGTATCTTTCTGACGAGTATCCTAAACCGGCTAGTAATACGACTTCGCAGGTTGTTACTCAACCGTCTGGTAATTCGACTTTGTAGATGCTTCAGCAACCGGCTGGTAATTCGCCTTCACAGATGGTTCCTCAATTGGATGATGATTCGCCTTCAATGAAGACCACTTCATCTACTGAGCAGCAGGAACAAAGGTGGATTTCAGTGTTTAAACTTAATAATAATTGTGTTTCAAAGTGATTATGTTTAAATAATATTTAGTGATAAATTCAGTGATTTTAGTGCATAAAATTTAATTTAGTATTTAAAGCGCTCCGCGTTTTCGGACGCGAAGTATTATATAGTACTCTTATTATATTTGACAAAATACAATGGCGTACCAAATACCACTGATACGCGATATATATAAGTTATCTTGGAAGAGTGAAGAAGAATTATTTCAATATAGTGATATGTATAATACAATGGAGGACCTCATACCACTGTCACTGTATTATCTTCATTCAAGCTGTATTCTTCTTTGTGATTCATACTTCCTTCAAAATCACACCAGAGAGATTAACATCAAGCTTTGTATCTTTCTGACGAGTATCCTAAACCGGCTAGTAATACGACTTTGCAGGTTGTTACTCAACCACCTGGTAATTCGACTTTGTAGATGCTTCAGCAACCGGCTGGTAATTCGCCTTCACAGATAGTTCCTCAATTGGATGATGATTCGCCTTCAATGAAGACCACTTCATCTACTGAGCAGCAGGAACAAAGGTGAATTTCAGTTTTTAAACTTAATAATAATGTTGTTTCAAAGTGATTATGTTTAAATAATATTAAGTGATAAATTCAGTAATTTTAGTGCATAAAATTTTATTTAGTATTTAAAGATCTCCGCGTTTTCGGGCGCAAAGTATTATACAGTACTATTATTATATATATTTTATATTGAACCCAAAGATAAATTTAAGTTGGAAATAGTGAGGTCAATCCTAGATTACATTTTCTGCAAAACCAGAGAAACGTATTCGGTATTCAAGATTAGTTTTTTTTTTTTTTAGGAATTTCTTTTCGGAGTAAATGTTTCACTATCATCATATATACATTTGTTTCCAATTCCCAATGCCAGCTCATGTATATCTGTGTTTTGTAACATTTGTATTATATTTGCTAGCGTCATAAATAGCTTGTATATAAGCGAAAGAAGGCGACTTCCGAAGAGGCTGCAATAGCTAATTACCTTTTTATGTTAGGTCTCACAAAGTAAAGGAAGTCACTTTGCAGTGAGGACTTCAAAGAGAACTTCAAGCAAACTACCTTGTACAGTGGAGGAATAAGAAAAAGAGATAGCACTGTACTTACCTGCCTTATTGCTTATATATATATATATATAACTACTCATATATATATATATATATATATGATATATATATACTATATATATATATATACCATATACCGTATATCTCTATCTATATCTATATATATATATATATATATATATAATATCTATATATATATATATATATATATATATATATATATATATATACTCTCTTTCTACACACCATACTCTTTCTATATATATATATATATATATATATATATATATATAATTCCATTTTATAATGTTCAAAATATAATATGAATTAATTGGGTTATATTTCTGCTTTTTCTGAATTGGACAAGTTACATATTTTTATATTTATGGCACTTTTTAACATATTCTGTTATTTGACTTCTGACATGTCATATCCAACTTGAAAAGAAGTACAATGACGTATCTAGGGGTTAAATTGTTGAGTATAGTGAAAATACCCTAAATTAAAATTGTCACTCGTTCAATTCTATCTACTTTGAAAGTTTCATAACAATATGATGAACAGTTAACAAAATATGTATCAAATTCAGTAAATTTCAAAGATTTTATGGTTGTGTGTAAATTATGTCAAGTAGATAGATGAAGAAACTAATCCTTTGAGGCATTGAAAACAACCCCATTTTCTCTTCCCCACTTAGAAGTACGAAAAAGAAAAGAGGTTAGTTGCTGCGAGGCCGTCCTCTAAGCATAGGCAAGGAGTAATTAAGGATGGGGTCGTTAGCAAATGAAATGATAAAACAATGAGGTGACAGGTAGAGAGAGGGACATTAATGAAAAGTCAAATAAGGAGTCAAAAATAGGACAGAACTCTAAGGAACACCGCCGTTGGTAGATTTTAAAAATGAAAGATGGACTTCTTAAACAGAAGCTATAGAATGACTGGAAAAGAAATCAAAGAGAAATAGATATTAAAAATGCAATTTTAATAATCAAACCTTTGTTTCAGACGCTATCGAAAGCTTTCTGTATGTTCAAAGCCACAGCAAAAGATTCACAGAAATACCTATGACCAGAACACCAAGATTCATAGAGAAGCGAGAAATCATCTGCTGAGCTTTCCTTAAGAAAGCTATGTTAACGATCTGGGATTAGATTAGAGGAATTAAAATTATTATTTTAAGGACAGCCTCGAAAACTTTAGAAAGAACAGAGGTTAAAGAGATAGAACGATGGTCAGAGCACCGAACGTGATCCCTTTTTTTATCGGCTAAATTTGAACCATACATCCTTTTAGTATAAAGCTCAGAGATGGTAAAAGTAACATCTTTTGAAGAATTATAATAATATGCATAAATGAGCTGGAAGGAAGTGAAGATAGATGGATATCTCCAAAAATCTCTAGAGTAAAATTAGTGGGATATGTTTCAGCTTTAACAGAAGTTAAAACATTAGTTGTGTCGCCGGAAGAAACTATAGGATGGAAAGAGGAAAAAGCAAAGCTTGAGCTGAGCTAACATTTTTAGCAAAATGTCAGGAAGAGCGTAAAGAAGAAGAACTCGAAAGATTATTACATTTTCAATAGAGAAAAATGTTTTAAGAATCACCGTGAATATATTTTTGCATGGTTATGGGATGAAATATAAGTTGTATGAGCTTGTGGAGTTTAAAGACGGAGATAGCTCCTAAAGGTGGCGTCCTGGCGAAGAATGTTTCGAAGACAAGCAGAGTTTAGAGGAAAGATATTGAAATGTATCCCTCCATCCCAGGGAAAATTGTCATCTTTGTGTTTTGCACACTCCGAGAGATCTCTCCTACTGCAGCAGTTATCATCCCATGGTAAATCAAAAAGATACGCCCGTAATTCTGAATAGTTACCAGCACCGACATGCTAGAGGTATCTTCCCGTTGATGTCGGGGTCAATTCTTGGGAAAGACTTAAAGAGATGCAATGGTCGTTATAGTTGTATTGTTATGATTTTTTCTCTCTCCGTAACAGCCGCAAGTAAAAGAATTGTCGTTAGCCAAGCGATGGATCACTACAAGAACATCACAAATGGATGCATTCAATTTAAGAAGAGAACAACTGAACCAGATTTCGTTGCTTTTGTTGAGTAAGTATCAGAACAAGAAATAATTTTCAAATTCAATTTAAATTGAGTTTTAAATAATTATCTCTTGAATGATTTTAAAATTTATCTCTGATAATCTTTGAAATTCGTGTTAGAGAAATTTGTTCTAAAAATAATTTTATAGTTGTTGTATGGATGACGTTGAAATTTTTACTTGATTACCCACTGGCTTCACTTACTTGAGCCCTTTGTAGGAAACCAGTATGAGAATGTGCCGTGAGGAGAGAACCATTGGTTGATTGAGCACTTTAGTGGGTGGGATAATCAGCTTTCAAATAACATCTCGTATATGTAAATGGAGAGAGATAATTTCACTTAATATATATATATATATATATATATATATATATATATATATACTATATACCTATATATATATATATATATATATATATATATATATATATATATATATATACTTAACATATATATG
Source organism: Trachelipus rathkii (assembly GCA_015478945.1). Classification (NCBI taxonomy): domain Eukaryota; kingdom Metazoa; phylum Arthropoda; class Malacostraca; order Isopoda; family Trachelipodidae; genus Trachelipus; species Trachelipus rathkii. The sequence continues at coordinate 12,410 of JABUQX010076914.1, forward strand.
TATATAAATACTCTATGCAAATATATATATATATATATATATATATATATATATATATATATATATATATATATATATAATAATATATATATATATATATATATATATATATATAATATATATATATATATATATATATGCATATGTATATCAAAACAAATCAAATTTATGAGACTTTTTTTTGGTGGGTTGAAATTAGGGTGAGAACGATACTGACTACAAGAGAGATATATATATATATATATATATCTATATATATATATATATATATATATGGCTTTTATATTATAACCTATATATCTCTATATATATATATATATATCTCTCTCTCTCTCTCTCTCTCTCTCTCTCTCTCTCTCTCTCTCTCTCTCTCTCTCTCTATCAAAATTTATTTCAGAAAAATGATAAATCGAGATATCGTTTTTAAAACTCCTTCTTTAAAGAAAAACAGAGATATTAATGTATTAATTGCATTTATACTATATATATATATATACTATATATATATATATATATATAACATATATATATATATAACATAACATACATATATATATATATATATATATTTACTATATATATATAAAATATATATATATATATATATATACTACTCTATATACTATATATATATATATATATATATATATATATATATATATATATAACCATACCACTTTCCATATAACTAACTAACTAACTAACTGTATATATATATACTCTAATAAATATATGTACCATATATATATATATATATACTCTCCTTATACTATATAGAGAGAGAGAGAGAGAGAGAGGAAAGAAAGAAAAGAAATGAATAATACAAGTTTGAAGATCTATAAAAATAATGGCAGCCTTCATGGTAATTATTTATATAAGAAACGAAATTCAGATTAAATTAAAGAAAGCAGAATAATGGAGAGGAAAGCCAAAATTATGGAGGAAACGCAGAATAATAAAAAAAGAGTTAATTCCAATTAAATAAGAAGAATGCAGAATAAAGGACAGAAATCCAGAATAAAGAACAGTTAATTCCAATAAAATGAGAGGAATGTAGAATAAAAGAGAATTCGTAAATCAAATGAGAGAAAATGCAGAAGAAAAAGAAAGAAACGTAGAATAAAAGAGTGGAAAAGAAGAATAAAGAAGTTAATTTAAATAAAAGGAGAGGAAGGTAGAATAAAAAGGAGGAAACACAGCATAAAGAAGAGGAAATTCAAAATTAAAAGAAGGAGAAATAAAAAATGAGAGGACACGCAGAATAAAGAAGTTAAAAAATAAATGCAAAGAACTGCAGAATAAAGGAGGGGATAGACTGCTAAAATTAGATGAATATCTAAGTAAAAGTTACAAGAAGAAATTCTAAGAATTTTAAAAGAGAAGAAGCTTAGAAAAAGAAGGGTTAACTTCAATAAAATGAAAGGAAAGCAGAATAAAGAAGAGAAAACGCAAAATAAAATAAGGGAGCGGAAATGGAGAATAAATAAGTTAATTCCAATAAAAGCAGATGATTGCAGAATAAAGTAGAGAAAATGAAGAATATGGGAAGATTCAGAATTAAGTAAGAAAACGCAGAATAAAAGAGAGGAAAAGGAGATTAAGAAGCAGGAAACGCAACATACAGAAGTTAAGTGCAATAAAATTAGTGAAAGAGTGGAAAAGCAGAAAATAGGAGAGAAAATGTAGAATAAAAATTAGGAAACACAGAATAAAGAAGAGTTAATTCCAATCAAAGTAGAGGAATGAGAATAAAAAAGATCAAACTCTGAATAAAGGAAAAGAAACTAAGAATAATGTGGAGTTAATTTCAATTAAAGGAGAGGATTGTGGAATAAAGGAGAGAAAAAGCAGAATAAAGGAGAGGAAATGCAAAAAAAAAGGACACGCATAATAAGGGAGTTAATTCTAATAAAAGAAGAGGAATGAAGAATAAAAAGAGCGGAAACGTAGGGTAAAGGAAAGATAACGCAGAATATAAATGAAGAAACGCAAAATAAATGAAAAGAAGAGCAGAATAAAAGAGTGAATTCCAATAAAAAGAGAGGAACGCAGAATAAAGGAGAAGAAACGTAGAATAAAATAGAGGAGACGAAATGCAGAATACGAATGAAACAACGCTAAAATAAAGGAGAGGAAGCTCAGAAAAATTAACAGTTATATATATATATATAATATATATATGATATATATAATATATATATTATATATATATATATATATATTATATATAATATATAATATATATATATTATATTATATATATATATATATAATATATATATAATATATATATAGTATATATATATATATAATATTATATATTATAATATATTTATTTAATATTTATAAAATAAATATTAAAATTATTTAATTAATTATATAATATTTAAAAATAATATAATTATATATTTTTGTTGTACGGTCAAGCCATAACTAATAAATGACATACTTGATTTATTCTGAAATGTGATTTGTGAACTCAAGAATTTTTTAGTTGAAGGCAGATTCGAATTTTCTTCGACGACTGAAAATCTTGGGAAAGGACAAAGCTATGAAGGTGGAAATATGCTTGTTTTCTTCGCAGTTAAGGCATTATAATGATTGTATTTCCTTTAATGCTTGCAGTAGGGTTGATTACTAAAAATATAGTTCTTAATTGAAATAGTTATGCTACATTGCTTAAGCTAAGCCGTATGTACGTCCATTTCCCATTCAGAATTATTATAATTTCCCACATTGCTTTTATATCGAAGGCGATTACTCTGAGTCGAAGTTGGTATGATTTTTCTCTTGAATATGAAAATTATTGTTTATTTCACCCAGGGCATGAAATAATTAGTTTCCTGATCTCTCGTGCGTTAGTCATAATCATATTCAGTATTTATGTTGATTTTGTTTACCTCAAACTTGAAAGGTTTGTATTTTTGTTCTATACTCTTCCTTTTCGTTTACATGAAATTACTGGCTTTCCATAGGTCTATAATTATGTTCTTAATTATGAATCCGTTTGACAAATATGAAAGATGAATATTAAGTCTATAGCCCTTTTCAATCAAGACATTTCTTTTGTTTTGTGATGTAATTGAATTTTATTTTGTCATGTTAATTTTATAAGCTTACGTTCTTTAACAGGTATTAATACATACCAAATTAACGGTTATCTCTGGAGTCGGGCTAAATTTGGTTACATCGTTTAAAAATAATTAATTACCCATTAGATTTCCTTGCTTATATGGTCATTAACCAAAAATTGGTTTTAACAGTTACAGAGAAAGTTCCCCCCTTTAACAATAAAGCTTTATTGTATCATTACAGGCAATTTTTCATTTATTGTAAGCTTTAAGATTAATATTTGTGCATTTATGATTTATTATTGATACCTGTTATTTTATATTTTATTGATAATATGGAGTATTAAGTTTTTTTCCCTTTACTGACATAATATGATCATTTTCATTTGCCTTTTGTTACGACATCTATCAAGAGATTTATTTTCCTAAAATATGAAAAGCATTTAATGAAAAATGAAATTTGAACTTCTATGCATGCTCTGATGTTTGATAATCAGTTTCTAGGCTTTCTTTCTACGATTATTGCTCAATTCCAATTTATAAGGACACTTACGTATATTTAGTTTTTATTATATTATTATTATTATTATTATATATTATAATATTATAATATTGTTATAATAGTTAATATTATATTTTATATATTATTTATATATATTATTATATATTATTTCTATTATTATATTATTTATTTATATATATATTCCTGTTATATTACATTTTTTATGAATTTATTATTATAAATTATTTATACATTTAATAATTATTTTATGGATCTTGATCTTTATGATCATTATGCTCAATCTTTTGAATCGTTACAAAAATTTGTCAATATTAAGTACGATATCTATCACTCATCATTTTATCTTAAAAATTAATATTATTTAAAAATAAAAAAGTAGAAGTTGACTGTCGAAAAGGCAAGTATACAAGAATTATGTTTTTTATATGTTGATAATATTTTACATGTATTGTTTTTTTTAAATATCAATTAATTATCTGATACAATTATAAATTAAAACTGGTACTTTTTATTGCTAACTTTTATTACTCTTAACATGAAATCCCTTTGATAATTAAGCTTAACTTATCTTATATTCTTTAACTTTTATGCTTATTTTAACTTAACTTTATACTTTACTGTACTCTAAAATAAATTTTTTATCTCTGCTTCTTAAAAACAGAAAATATTTGTGAAGTCTAATTAAAAAATTGGTGTTATTAGTCTGAGAATATTACACTTTCTTACGAGTTTTCCTATAATACACTAGACATATCTATTCTATCATCATGTACCTCTTATTATTTATTATATATATTTTTTACTTTTTTTTTGTTTTTTTTTTTTTTTTTTTTTTTTTTTTTTTTTATTTTTTTTTAGTAATATAGTTATACTTTATCGATTTTAACCCAGACTACGTTTATTATATTATTTTTATTATGATATATTTTATTTTATTTTTATTTTATTTTATTGTTTTTTTTTTTTTTTTTTTTTTTTTTTTTTTTTTTTTTTTTTTTTTTTTTCATAGTTTATTTATTTTTGTAATAGAAATTTGTTTATTTATTTATTTGATATATTTATTTTATTTGTTATTTATTTTTATTTATATTTGCCTCGTGGTTCTGAATCTTTTTTCAGAACATTAATTTTTTTAATTTATTAAGAGTTGTTGAATTTTGACCCAAATATTTGGATCTTCGTTGCTTGATGCTGTTTTTAAGTAATAATTATTTTAAATCCAAATTTATTATAATATATTTTTTTTTTTTTTTTTTTTTTTTTTTTTTTTTTTTTTTTTTTTTTTTTTTTTTTTTTTTTTTTTTTTTTTTTTTTTTTTTTTTTTTTTTTTTTTTTTTTTTGAGATTACTATTGTTTTATTATTATTTTTTTTTTTTTTTGTGGTACATAATTATCTTTTCAGTTTTTTTTTATTTAGATGATATTTTTCTTTGTTTCTATTATTATATTATTCCTGAAAAAAATTCTTTAATTTTACTTTTTTAATTTTTAGTTTTAAGTTACCAATATTTGATTATTTTAGTTTTTTTTAAATGTATTTTATATTTAATATTTTTATATTTTTTTTTATTTTTTATTTTTTTATTTTTTTTTATTTTATTTTTTATTTTTTTTATGATTTTTATTATTTATTATTTTTATTTTTAATTATTATTATTTACTTATTTGTTTATTTTTTTATTTTTTTGATTATTTTTATTTTGCCGGGTAATGGAAGGAGCCGTAAGTGCAGTGGCTTCTGTTAATATTTATTTTTTGAGAAAGATATTTACTTATGTAATTTTTTCATATAACCTCTTTTAACTCACCTTTCCTTTTTCGTTTAGTATATTTTATTGGGGATCTTAGCTCCAATTTGTGACTGCATACATTTCAATATACTATTCGTTTAAGCAAGCTCGCAAGGCGTTAGGTAAGTTTTTATGTGTTTTATAGGTAGGTTAGGTTAGGTTTCGGTTAGGTGGTTAGGTTAGGTTAGTGTTAGGTAGGTTAGGTTAGGGTTAGTTAGGTTTTATTGGAGTTCCGTTAGAGAAACCCTAAATACCAGATTTTTTATACAAATTGTCGACCTTTTGAACCGTATATCATTTTTTCCTGTCGACATTTTGCGGACTAGCTTCATATATTCATAATAAATATTTTAGGTCAAATTTAATGAAAGGAAAAATATAAATATTGATCCGAATTCGCTTCAAAGTTAGCCAAGGGGAGTTAGAAAAAATATTGTCAAATATTTTGTAATATTACTAAAAAAAAATGCGAAATTAAACGAATGGAAATAAACTGAGGCAGATTAAAATCTGCCTCCTTTTTGTAGAGACTTCTAATTAAACGAGGAGGCAAGTGAAATGGGAGTCGAATGTAAATCAAGTTCAAAATTTGTACAATGCAGGGATGATTAAATACCAATGTTTTGTAAAGATGAATATTACTGGTGAAATGATAAAAATGAATCGCGAGATTTGTGGATTGACTAGATATGGAAGTTTTGTTCAATCGTTTGTGGAGAGTGTTGTCTCAGTAAGTGATTTTAGATGAGAGTCAGTGATATTGTTATTTTTTATATTTTATTTTTAGTTGTGGATGATCAAGCGGAACTTATAGATACTATTGCAGGATTGTAGTTATTTGTGAGTGTTTTGGAAATATATTATAATGCTTTGTATCTTTACTCGACCGAAGGACGTCTCCGATGTGCTTTAGTGAGTCTGTATTGATTCGTTGGCGAAGAATTTATTAAGTTCGATGGTCAGTGTTAATTTTGCTGGTTCGATTACTGATATTTTTATTTATTAATAATATTTAATGAATTGTAATGAAAATTTGAGTGAAGTAGAATATTTAATTGTTTAGTTTTTATTGATACTTTCAAATCAGTTGCGATGATCTAAGATAATTAGGTAAGTGTTTTCTCTGTGACAGGATTTATGTGAGTATATTTGGTTTGGTGGTTATTCGTTTTGTTAAGATATTCAATTTAATGTATTTGTTATTTGCCCTTGGTTTAGTGTAATTTGTATGAAAGAAATATTATTATGGACAGGGAATTATATGGCTTTTTAGGAACAAAACCATACGGCACAAACTTCTGTTTATTTTCCATGAGCTTGAGAAAATTTTAATAGTGATAGGTGTGAGTGATTAATGAATTTGATAGATTAGGGGTGGTCAGGGAGGTGGTGTTATGATTCATTCACATAATATGCATTGACAGTGTTAAAGGATTGCCCTGCATATTGCATCTTATTTAATATTTGGTTTTGTGTGCGATCTTGAAAATAAAAGTTTGAGGCGTGGCAGAGGTTGTGAGTTTAGTAGAGTGTGTTAAAATTGATTAGGAATTAAAAGTAAGTGTAGTATTAAGATTTAAGTGTGATGTTGGGTTTTGATTTAATGAAGTTTTGCAGTGATTAAATATCTATCTGGATTGGTGATTGCAGATGGGGGAAAGCAATCTGAGTTGATTATTATATATTTTGCTTATATTATCTTGTTTTGAAGAGTGAAACGGATGTAATTTACAGATGTTTTGTGTAAGTAAATTGTGTGATGGTTTAGAAGGTTGGCTGGTTGCATTATAAATCCCTTTGTGTGATTAGTGCAAAGATAATAAATCATTGAGTGCTCTAGAGGTATCTCTAATTTTGAGTGGTTTGTTGTCGACCTTTTGTTGTGTTAATATCTATGGATGTTGGAGATATATGACTATAGGATCAATTAGGTTCGTTCTTTTCAGTATGGTATAATCTTTTTAGGGTGTGTGTTATGGTTGAGAAAATTTGATTATAAATTTAGGAATTGAATTCGTTGGTTAATTGGTAGTTGTATTGGTGTAAAAGAAATAGCGTGAATACTAGAATAGATTGAATGTATTTAAGTTATGATTTGGTCTTCATTATGTGGAAAGGATGGATTGTTTAGTTGTTGTTAAGTGTCGATAGGTATTAGTTGTTATATGTTTGTTGGAAATGTTGATGATATTTTGATAATTTGAAATTTATATTATATTGATATATTTATATATATATTTATATATATATATATATTATATTTATATTATTATATATAATATATATTATATATATATATTATATATATATATTATTATTATTTATTATAACTTTTCGCATGCTCTTATATCTATTTAGTCAGATATATTATATTTATATTTTTTATTATATATTTTTAGTATTATTTATTTTTGTATATTATATAATTATTATATTATGTTATATTTATATTTATTATTTTATATTATATATATATTAGTATTATTATATTATTATTTATTTTAGTATATTATTATATTATTGTTATCCTGAGTTAAATGTATGTTTTAGATGCATGCGAAAGTTTATAATATATTATCTTCTATATTTTTCCTTAATTACATATATCATTTTATATTATTTATTGTTATAATAGTATATATATATATATATATATATATATAGATATATATATATATATATTATAATATATAGGAGTATAATATTAATATATATATATATATTATATATATATTATATATATAATGTATATATAATATATATATATATATATATATATATATATATATATATATATTATATATATATATATATATATATATATATAATAATATATATTTAATATATAAAATATATATATATATTATATATATATATATATAAATATATATATATATATATATATATAATATATATATTATATATATATATATATATTTATATAATATATATAAATTAATAATATAATATTATATTATATATATTATATATTATATATATATATATATATATATATATATATATATATATATTATATATATATAACACTATATATATATATATTTATATATATATATAATATATATAGTATATATATATATGAATATAATATATATATTATTATTATATAATATATACACATATTATAATATATATATATTATATAATATATATAATATATATATATTATATATTATAATATAATTATATATATATATTATATATATTTACAATATATATATATATATATTATATATATATATATAATATATATATATATTATATATATATATATATATATAATATATATATATATATATTATATATATTAATATATATATATTATTATTTTGATTGTTACAAGCTTGCTTGCGAGTCTAATATTTAGGTTTGATATTATCGTTAACGATTCTTCACTCGAGATAAAAACTCTGCCTCCTGTTTTCTGAAGAACTTTTATGCGATAGACCTTTATATATGCGTCCACTACTATGATAAGGATGACTTCCACTTAGGAATTTAAAAAGTTTTACAAAAGCACTTGAAAATTGCAACAAAACGTTAAGATTGCATGCCCCGAACATCTGCTTAGAAACTAAGTACTTATACTGATGATACAGCCTAAACAAGCCAATGTTTTCTACATTTATTTGGGTATTTTTCTCTTTTGTTTCCCTTAAGTTCCAATTTTAATGTAATATTTCTTTATTTTTAATGAATGAGTCACAGAAGATTTTTACTCTTCATCAGCGGGATTCGAAACACTGGACCTCGCGTTGCTTGAGGTAACAGTAACCGGATGCCTAACCCTAGGCATCTCACGTCCCATAAAAGACGCTTCAAGCCGTAGTTTTTTAAAGCAACCCGTTCTCATCCCCATAATTTGCTGAGTACTCAAAGGCCTGGCCCAAATTTATCAAATCTTATTTTTAATTAAGGTAAATTTCTACACTTAATTACTGCATAAGAATGAAAGACATCTTTAATTTATAATTATATTCACATACATTTGGATAAGGGACAATTTCCTTATACAGAAAATCGGGAAAAATCATAAATTTTTCGTTTTTTTTTTGTTTTTTTTTATAAATTTAAGAATAGCGAGAAAATTGAATGAATATTAAGAGAAAGACTCCGAAAAAGCGTTTTAGCTCTCGCTCAAAATATTTGCTTCAGTTGCTTCCGCCACCTTTATATGTTCTCAATAGTGTTAGTTAATGATTAATATATATTATATATATATATATATTTTATATATATATATATATATATATAATATTTATATAAATATATTATTATTATAGTATATATATATATCTTAATATATATATATATATTATATATATATTAATATATTTTAGGTTCATTATTTGAAACTTATAATTTTGATATCACATTTATAAATAGGAATAATAATTATTATAAAAAAGTATTATATGCTGTCAAGTTCTTTATTATTGCCATATATGTAAAAATTAGCCCCTACCGTATTTTGTTATGTGTGTGGAGAACTTACCTTTAAGACGCAACAATATAGCTTGTCACCATTAGTTAGAAAGGCTTATGAATTGTACTTTGATGTTAAAGTTGGGGACCAGATAAGTCCTGGGTTTTCCACATGTATGCTGAAATTCATGTTCCAGGAATCTGAGAAACTGGTTTAAAGGAAAACGTAGCCGTATGAAATTTGCTGTACCTATTGATTTGGGTGAATCAACAAATCACGTAACGTGATTGTTACTTCTTCTGTTTGACAATGTGCAGGGGTTCTCTCAAAAATCCAACATTATATCTAGTATCCAAACCTACACACCACAATGCGTTCAGTCCCTCATTCAGATGATCTTCCTGTACTATACCTCTCGATGGAATTTACTGTTGACTCAGAGGATGACCCCTCCGATCATGACACAAGGTATCAAGATCTGACTTTGAAACCCATCATACATCTTATGCACATTGTTCACCATCATGAAATCGCACAGGAGGAGCTTAACGATCCTTGTATGAGATCCTAACTCTCACAAAAAGACTCTGAATTGCTGGCTTCAGGTTCAGGTGCTGGAATCTATTAGAAATAGGTGTAAACATTAGGTTCATTAGTAGGCAGAAAGAGAGTGTTTCAACCTATTTTTCGCAGAAAGATGGCATTGTATATTCCTGTGATGTGAATTGCCTATATTGGGACAGGCATTGGGACATGAGCATAAACCGGCAGAGTGGCAAACGCCTGTTTATTGATTCCTCCAAACGTAGTCTCAAAGGCAGTGCTTACTTCCAGTATAAGGCAATTTTTTTCCGTCTTTCCTGTAGCATATTTACAAATCACAAAGGAAACGTAACGAAAGTTATGAGTTTTCTATCTTAATCCTAGTTGAGTACACAACAATTAAATGGCACATTTCTGGAGACCTGTAAGGTTATGGACTATTAAGCAGCGCAAAATGAGGATACACAAAATTCTGCATGTTCCTCCATGCGAATTTGACCAAAACATATCAATTAACCACTCTTTGAACCGCAGTTGTCTTTCTTCCACTTTGCACATTTACACTTGTTTGTGGGATGAAAATTTTTCTAAAAGCTCTTGACAAAGAAGGTGTGGCACATTCTTGCATCTCATGAACAAATTCACAAATTTAAGTGAGGCAAAGATAAAAGAGGGGTTTTTATTGGCCCCAAATTAAAGCAGTCTTCCGAGACGGAGAGTTCGAAAGGAAACTGCAGAAGGACAAAAAGTGGATCGCGTCGCAGACGGATCTATGTGTTCAGGACTCCTTCCTCGCGCCTGAAGGAGCGGAAAGCTATGAATATCTTGTACGGTCACATGGTGGATTTGCTTTCGTTGTATGTAGTTGCAATATGTCTTTAAAACTACACTTTATGAACTCACATCTGGACTTCTTTCCCCCAACCTTGGCGCAATTATTAGTAATGAGCATGGTGAAAGGTTTTCACCAGGACATCTCTATGTTTGAAAAGCGTTGCAGTGGGTCGATTGAAATGAAAGTATGCTTTCTGATATTCGCTGGGTCTCTTATCAGGAACACACCAACAGATGCTTACAAGAGGAAACGACCAAAAAAATCATTTTAGTGTGTGTTTGCTATAATAATCAAGACACTGTTTTACAATTCAATGAACCAATATGTAATAAATATATGAGTGTGTCTGACAAAAAAAACGGTAGACGTGATGGAGCTTTTTGGTTTTCCAATAACGTAGGAAGCATCTTTTTTTTTTCATTACATGAATTCACATATTTTCCTGTAAAAGACAGAAAAAAATTTAAAGTTTATTGTGCAGTGTAATTCAATTACATATTTTTTTCGCATCTTCTTTGATTAGAAAAGCTCAGAGATCGTCTGAATTCCACCAATGCTGTGGTGAAATCAAAAACCATGATCAAATTAAAAGTTAGAATGATCCGACACATGGCAATGAAAATAATCAAATAAAGAGTTTTGAAGAACAGAAAAATGAAGTAGTTTGGACGATTTTAACAAGTGTAGTCAGTGTATGGCAATTGTAAGATTGAGCATATGAGTTAAGTCTGGGGTAAGAGAGTTAGACAAAGAAATAATGAAATAAACTGGGAAGGCGTGTGGTACGAGTCATTCATTTTAAGAAATTACAAGGCTAGGATAAATGAGTTGGGGAGAAGTGGAGAAAGAGAATAAATAGTTCTGGAAGTCTTCAAAAGTTGATTTTAACACAAGTATGAGGAAAGAGATCAGCTTTAGAAGACTTGAAAGAAAGCAGTGTTGTAGGTTGGATCTAGAGGAGGGCAAAAGATGAAGAAAATTGGGGTTGATACTTTTAAAAAAAAAAAACGCTGAAGGAGAGAATGAGGGGAATCAGAAAGATGGTTGCATTTTTAACTGGGAAAAAGAGTTCTTATTGTTACGTAGGACAGGTTTAGCACTACTCGGGGTAAAATAAAAGAAGGGAATTATGGAGTTAGAAGACGATTGATAAATCTTTAAGGCATGCATCATGCGACAAAGAGAAAAGAGAAGAAGAGATTTCATTCAATGTGTTTGAGTTTTGTTGAAGAAAAAGAGAATAAAATGAAAAATATACATGCCAGGAAGAATCAACTCAATTATGCGTTCTGCCTTCTTAGAGGGAACTCCAATCTCCGCTCGGCGAGAATAATAATATTTCTAGTAGATCAACAAGTATACGACGCAAGTTCGATCAGTTT
>JABUQX010076914.1:30000-34553 GCA_015478945.1 Trachelipus rathkii
AATCGCGTTATTGTTAAATGCTTTTGACCAATATAAGATTTCAACATTACATATTGAAAGTAGTAATAATGAAACCAGTGGTCACGAATGCCTGTGTAAAGTACAAGACGAAATTTTGATCTAAAATTTAGTCATTTCAAAAAGCCTATTTTGAAATAAAGAAATTTTATTTAAAAAATAAGAAGTTTTTTATCAATATAAATCATATTATAATTAACATATAATAGCCAAATAGACACAGCAAACACGTTTTTTTATAAATCAAATATAAAAGTTTAATTTGAAGAATAACTTGAAAGTTGATTTGTAATAAATTGTGGCCATAGTGTTCTCGTACATTTAATAATGACGTCCAAAAATAAATAATATATTAAACATATATAATATTTAAATAATATATATAATATATATATATATAATATATATAATTATATATATATATATATATATATATTATATATATATATATATATATATATTGTAACGAAATGAGATGAGTCCTCTTCCTGTTTAATATACCTGATTTCTCTATTGCAAAAATGATGGGTTCGCAAAAATTAAACAATATTTTCATAATTAATTTCACTAAATATGTCAACAGGTAACAAATTACATATCGAAATATTGGTTATTATGTAGATTTTAATATGGTTTCTCTTATGATATATTCTTACACCTTATTTCTCGCAAAAATGTTATTATGTTTAAACGCACAGGCCCCTGCGGATTTCCAAATTCTGAGTATGCAAAAGGACAAGTAGTACCCATTAAGTCCCGTGATGCTTAGTTCAGCTACAAATATTACTAATCAGCTAGTGTTAAATTATTTTCAAAAGGTTCTTTCTCTTATTTTCGTATTGCTAATTGTTCAATTTGGATTCTTTTAATTATAATAAATGTATTGATATATTCACCATAAATATTTTAAAATAGTGTTCGTTTTACTATATCTGTATTCCAAAAAGTTTCTTTTTTTCTTTATTTTTATAAGCAATGTTCAAAACTTTAGCCTAAATTAAATAACTGAACATCTTCTGAATATTTATATAAAGCCATATAGCCTACTGTTGTAAATTTAAGTATGTGTCAAAATTAAGTAAAGGGTAGCAGTACAACTTACTGCAAATTTATATAGCATACATTTCACAAATTATCCTTCACATAGTTTTATTGCTGAATCCTGTTTTATATCTTAATTGTTGTTTGGTAATTCGCGCTAGACTCTAATTTATCTTTCTTCAATTTGGGGATTTGTACTTTTTGCCAACTGGATTATACTTCTAATTTCACTTCCATAAATGTTATAGACGTGTTATCTTTTCTCGTTTTAATCATACTATCTTCGTTAGTCATTCTGTATTCTCCATATATAGTTTTTTCACCATCGTTCAGTAATTAGTTTTTCTCAGCCTTTAGTCTCCTAAAGTTATATATCCTAAATCACATAAATTATTTTCAGTTTATAAATCTTTCTTTTATTAATAGATAACATTCTCTATTTTAATAAATAATTACTGTATACTTTTGCAAATATAATGCCAACTACTTCTATTGTGGCGGTTGATTTGTTCCTTCTGATCTTATTTCTTGTTCCTTTGTTCTTCCTTGTCCTTTCAATATCCTTTTCGTGGAGCTTTTTTCTTAGGTTATTATATATTTTCCCTCTCTGTTTTTGAGATAAAGTCTCGAAAGCAATCTATTTTCTTATTTTAATTTAAAACCTGGATAACTCATTTCTCTTACGTTGGTTTTATGCATATTTCCATCATTTTCTCCTTCTCCTATAGTTTTTTGACCAAACATATACTCATATAAGAGACGAACTCAAGACCATTAACTTATTTTCGAGATGAAAAGATAAAATAAAAATATATATTATTCAGAATTATATTAACTAAGTAATTATTGTCTGTATACATTATAAACTGATTTTACAGCAACATAAATCTTACAATATTCATCCTATAGATTAATCTAGACGTTTTCCTTCTCTTTGTGGTTATTTTTTGGTCAATAGCATTTTCTGCTCCACCCTTCCTGTATTGCCTATCTCTTGTGGTCATCATTCTCTTGCTGCAACTGTATTGCTATTCTTAATCTTTCTTTTTCTGCCTCTAAACTTTCTTTGTCCTTAAACTTATCAACTCGGTATGTCATATTATCATCCCCCACATTTTTAGTATCTTCAGTATTTCCCTCCCCCACTTTCTTCTTCGCCCACTTACCTTTTAAAGGGCAATCTACCCCAAAATGAGTTTCTTCCCTACAAACTACACATTTCATAATTTGTCCCCATTTATTTCTTGGATTCACCTTACCTCCCTCCATCATTGCAACTATTTATTTTTCAAAAAGGGTTCTCTCCTACACACTACGATGCCACCATTTGTAACGAAATGAGATGAGTCCCTTTTCCTGTGTTATATACCTGATTTACATAGTGCAAAAATGGAGGGTGAAAGAATAAACAATAATTTTCATAATTAATATTTCAACAATAACAATACATACGAATAAATGGTTATAGTAATCTTTAATAAATGTTTCACATAATATCTACACCTTATTCTCGCAAATGTTATATTTAAACGCACAGCCTGCGGAGCAAATTCTGAGGAAGCAAAAGGACAAGTAAACCCAAAAGTCACGTGAGCAGTTCAGCTACAAATAACAAGCACATGTTAAATTATTTCAAAAGGTTCTTTTCTCTTATTTTTCGAGCAATGTTCAAGACCTCTTAATATATAAATAATAATCACCAAAATCTTTAAAAAGTGTTCGTTTACTAATTTATTCCAAAAAAGTTCTTTTCTTTATTTTAAAAGCAATGTTCAAACTTTAGCAATAAATAACAACACTCTGAATTAAAGCAATATAGCTACTTGAAATTAAATAGTGTCAAAAATAAGTAAAAGGAAGCAGTACAACTTACGCAATTTATAAGCACACATTCACAAATACCTCACAAGTTTATCGAATCCTGTTTAAACCTTAATTTGTGTTTGACGCGCAACTCTAATTTATCTGGTTCCAACTTTGAGGCGATTGTACTTTTTCCAACTGGATACACTTCTATTCACTCCAAAGTTAAGACGGGATCTTTTCGTTTTAATCAACTATCTTCGTAGCATCGGACTCCATAGATTAGTTTTCACTCGTCAGTAATTAGTTTTCCAGCCTTTAGTCCCAAAGTTTAATCCCTAAAACACATAAATATTTCAGTTATAAACTTTTCTTTTAAAAAGGAAACATCTCTATTAATAAAAAAACGTAACTTCAAAATAATTCCAGACTTACCGCTATTGTGCGGGATATTTTCCTGATTATTCTTTTCCTTTGTCTCCGTCCCAAATCCTTTCGTACCTTTTTCTTCAGCGTTATTAAATCCTTCCTATTGTGAGAAAGTCCGAAGGCAATCTAATTTCTTAATTAATTTTAAAAACTAACTCACCTCTTACGGTTGGTTTGTGCAATATTCCACAATATATATACTGTATATATATATATATATATATATATATATATATATATATATATATATATAGAAATATATATAGATATATGTTATATTTAGGTATCTGTATATTATATATCTACATGTTTCTGGAAATATTTTATTTACTATTATTAATACTATATATTGGATATTAATACAATATATATATAAATTATGTGTTTTTAATATATTATATATTATATATATATATATATATATATATATATATATATATATATATATATATATATATATATATATATATATATATATATATATATATATATACAGTAATATAATATATATATAAATATACATATATCTTATTATATATATCTATATATTATATTAATATAAATATATATATATATATATATTATATATACTATATATATATATATATATATAATATATATATATATTAAATATTATATATATATATATATATATATATATATAAATTATTATTATATTATATATATATTATATATATAATATATATATATATATATATATTATATATGCATATATATATATATATATATATATTTTATAATATATAATTATATATATATTATATTATTATATATAACTATATATATATATATATATTATATATATATATATATATATATATTGCAATATATATTATATATATATAATATATAGGGTGAGTAGGTATTCATATATATATATATATTATATATATATATATATATATATAGTATATAAATTAACCAATATTTTATTATTATTATGCGCTATCCTTAGATAGTACAAAAATTTATATTTGATGTTTTTTTTAAATGGTATTTGTAAAAAATTTCAGCTTTAGCTAATCATAAATACAGAGAAACTGATTTCAATAACGCATAATAATTTGTGTTCAATTTTTATGACACGGTTATACTGTATTAATTAAAATTAATTCCTAAAGCCAACCCTCTGGAGTTGAAAAGCGATATACCAGAAAGAATATATATAATATTATTATATATATATTATTATATATATATATATATATATATATATAATATATATATATATATATATATAT
>JABUQX010076915.1:0-2500 GCA_015478945.1 Trachelipus rathkii
ATTCATATATATATATATATATATATATATATATATATATATATATATATATATATATATATATATATATATATATATATATATATATATATATATATATTAAAAATTAAGCCTGCCTACCCTGAAATACAAGTCACGGCAAGTGCCTGATATATATATATATATATATATATATATATATATATATATATATATATATATATATATATATATATATATATATATATATACGTAATTAATATATATTTATGTAAATTTATATATATATGTATAATATGTATAATAATAATATATATAATATATATATATATATATAATAATAATATATATATATATATATATATATAATAATAATAATAATATATATATATATGTATATATAAAATATATATATATAAATAATATAATATATATATATATATAATATAACTTAATAATATAATAATAACATAATAATAATAACATATAATATAATATATATATATATATATATATATATATGAATATAAACGTTCACGTAAAGAACGCTAGGTAAAATTTACGTAATCTACCTTTAGCGTATTGTATTTAAATTACTTTTCTAAATTTAATTTATTAATTTAGCTTTCAGTAAAATTCAGTTTTATAAGATTTTTTATATTACTTTTATTAATATTATTAATTATTTCATAACTGAATATAAAAAAAAATTTAACTGTTAAAAAAAATCTTGCTTTAAGAAAAAAAAATATATTACAAAAAAAATTCTTAAATTTAAATTATAGAAAACTTTCAATTATAAAAAGATTTTTTTTTTCTTTTGCATTTAAAGCATTGCTGCTACGATACGTCTTCATCAACCTTTTATACTTTGCAAATGGATTCCTAAAATATTAGCAAAGAGCGACCCGTTGCGCAACGCTCAGTCAAATTCATCAATAATAAACTCCTCTTTCATATACTTCATTTTCTTTTACGTAAATAGTTTATAAGGAAAAAAAATATATATTACTTAATCTACCAACAATAATTTTTTCGTAGAATTTCTGAAATTACTTTTTTAATTTTTTTTTTTATTTTTAATTTTTTTTTTTTCAAAATGTTTTTAATGGCTCTCATAAATTGTCAATGACGCCACTGTAAATATATATACAAAATATAAACAAACAAATAATATATAATACAAACATGAAATACATAATATATAATTTATATAAATCAATAAATTAACGTCGATAAAATTTATATATATATATATATTATATATATTAAAAATAAATATATATATATATATATATATATATATATATATATATATATATATATATATATATATATATATATATATATATATATATATATATATATATATATATATATATATATATATATATATATATATATATATATATATATATATATATATATATATAATAATAACAATAGTAATTATGATAATAATAATAATAATAATAATAATAATAATAATAATAATAATAATAATAATAATAATAATAATAATAATAATAATAATAATAATAATAATAATAATAATAATAATAATAATATAATTCATATAAATACAACAATACAATAAATGACGTCTAAAAATCTCTCTAAGAGTCATTTTTTTTATTGCGAAAATAAATTGAGTATTTTTCAAAAAGGAACCAAGCCACACATTAAAACTGAAATATTGAACTTTAAAAGTTTAAAGTTAAACATTGAAATGAATGGAATGAGGATTGGATGATAAAAATCAAAAATTCTATGATAATTTACATGTATGTTGTAGGATTGACCGAGCTCCGGATTTTTCCGAATCGCACCGCACCAATCCACACCGCACCGCACCTCACAGCACCGCACCGCACCTCACCTCACCGCATTGGACCTGGAGGTCGTGCACCAACACCCACCCCATCACATCGCATCATCTCTTTTGCAATGAGCACATCAACTCTCATTGCAGCCCATATATATATATATATATATATATATAATATATATATATATATATATATATATATATATATATATATATATAAATATATATATATATATATATATATATATATATATATATATATATATATATATATATATATATATATATATATATACATATATATATATATATATATATATATATATATATAATATATATATATATATATATATAATATATATATATATATATATATATATATATATATATATATATATATATATATATATATATATATATATATATATATAGTAAATTCTCTATATATATATATATATATATATATATATTTATATATATATATATATAATATAACTATATATATATATATATATATATATATATATATATATATATATATATATATATATATATATATATATGGAGGCTATTCGTTCTCTCCGCCCGGTTGCGTCTGCCAACTCAAACTCTAAATATTTTGGTTCTATTTTTCAAAATATTAATTTGGCTTTTTACTACACTCTGTTAACATTACTTTAAAATTTAAATTAT
>JABUQX010076915.1:20000-38115 GCA_015478945.1 Trachelipus rathkii
AACAAAAGATACTGAAAGTCATTTGTGATACTTTGTATTAACCTTGATAAAAGAAACATAAATATAATTATTTTTGTCCTGCTATTTTGTATATCAATTTAGAACACATCCATCAATTTTTCCAAAAGTTATTTTCCAGTACACATAATAAAAAATTAAACGGACGAATCTTTATAACCACATAACTACCCATGTCATTATTCATGAAAAATAAAAATTCAGTACCGGATTCTTCGAAATATTCTCAGCAGTCGTTTTCCAGAGTTGGTATTTTGAACATAGAGGCAGCTGAGAGGCTCTTGATTATGAAGCGAAAGACTCATTCGCAATTCATTTTAATATATACCATTAACTCATGGAAAAT
This sequence comes from Trachelipus rathkii, assembly GCA_015478945.1. Classification (NCBI taxonomy): domain Eukaryota; kingdom Metazoa; phylum Arthropoda; class Malacostraca; order Isopoda; family Trachelipodidae; genus Trachelipus; species Trachelipus rathkii. The sequence goes on from JABUQX010076915.1 coordinate 20,365, forward strand.
AGAATTTTAACTTTGTTTTAACCTTAAATTGTGTATAAGTGTTTCAGTAAATTCATTTTAAGTTATAATTTGCTTTATGCCAAAGGGTTCACAATTAATAAATACAAACTACGTAACAAGTAAGACTTATCTCCTATTTATAATATATAATTATATATATATATATATTATTATATATATTATATATATATAATATATATAAATTATATTATATATAATATATATATATATTAATCTTTATATATATTTATATTTATGTAATATATACTATATTATCTATATATTATTTATAATAATATATATTATATATATATTATTTCGTATTATGTATAATATATCTATGTTATATTATTTAAATAGTATATAATATATATATAATATATTATATATATATATATATATTATAATATATAATAATATAATATATATATTATATATATATATATATATATATTATATTATATATATATATATAATATATAATGGCTTGGACATTGTCCTTGGATGGTCGCAATAAATCTAGAGGGAAAGAGAAGAAAATAGAAGAAGAGGAATGAAAAGTTGCAGCAAAAGTCAGAAGAATTGTTTAACATCTGGTTAGACAGAAATGATTTACTTGAGAAGTTTTTTTTTTAGAAGAAAGAAGTTTGTAGTTGGAACAAGTAATATATTTGAAGAATTTGAAAATCGGCAAACTAATAATTTCGAGGATTCGGAATTCATTTTCAGTGAAAAAAAAAAATAATATTTTGAACTATTATTAAGATCTTTTCACAAAAGTTTAATTAAAATCAACTGGTGTGAAACAACTAAATGGTTCAAGCATAATGGTCGGCCGTGAGTGGTGATTAACTGTAAAAAAAAAAAAAAAAAAAAAAAAAAAAATAAAAAAAAAAAAAAAAAAAGAAAAAATCTTTTGGAAACGAGATCAATTTGAAATTTATTAATGCTTCAATACGTAGGCTTTTACCTTCAAACGTATTTATAGAAAGACTGGATTTGGGATGACATGTCTTCGCCATTACCAATTAAAGAGGTCTTCTTATTATCAGCTGGTGGAACTGGGAATCCCCTCAGCTGTTTCAATTTATCTTCCCTGAAGAGTGGTATTAAATGGCTTCAGGAAATTTTAGAGTGTACATCATAATAATAATATATAAAATAATGATAAGACAGCGAAGGCTGGAACGCGAAGCGGTTCAAATTTGCCTGAAAAAAGAGAGCTACGCTCGCATGTGCGCTTTTCTCACTTCGATCTGCTGCGCTCGCGTACAGTATGCTGCGTGCGTAAATATTATTATACTTTACTATACTATATGTTTTTTTTTAATTATTTGCTCACGGTAACGTAATTTAACACATTACTCTATTTCATTCGTGGTCTCTTTATCACACTGATCAAACTCAGCTTTCCTACGTCCATTTCCATGGTTTTTGGGGCTCAGCACCCCCTAAAGGACTCATATATATATATATATATATATTTATATATATATTATATATATAATATATTATATTATAATATATATAATTATATATATATATATAATATAATATAATATATATATTATATAATCAAATGCGAGCGAGCGCTTGCCGTGTACAACTTTACTCTCAGAGCAGCCGCAGTAAGTTTTACATCGGAACGCTCTCGCAATTTTGAAATATTTTATAATAATAATAATATAATAATTTTATTTTATTTTATTTTCTTAATTTTAATTTTATTGTATTTTTATTTAATTATATATACAAAATATATATAGAAATATATATTGTTATATATATATATATATATATATATTATTATATATATATTAATTATATATATATATATTATGGAAAGGGAGAGGGTCAGTTTAGGGGCGCTGAGCCCAAAAACTCTTGTGTGGGAAATGGACGTAGAAGTGCGTGAAGGGGGTCCCCTTTAGGGCGGGTGCTGATAGGCCTTGTGGTGCATTTTTTTCGGTGTGGGGTTTGTGTTTGTGGTGGTGTGTGTGGTGGAAAATTATCCCTGGCCGCTTATGTCTTGGGCCCCCCGCCCAATGGACCTAGAAGGCTGAAATTTTTGGTGAGTGAATAAGGAAAAGAGACGAATGAAATAGAGCCTGACTGAGGTTAAATTATATAGGGGTCTCTTAAGGAGGGTGCCTTGAGCCCCAAAAATTTGGATCGGACGTATAGAAAGGCTGAAAAGATTGGTGACTGGATAGCAAAAGACGAATCGACATAGAGTTCTGAGGGTTAAATTAATGATGCAAGAAAAAAAAAAAAAAAAAAAAAAAAAAGGAAAATTCATATAGTATAGTAATCGTCGTATTAATAATATTACATTTACACACACATCACACACACGCACACATGTACCGCGAGCGCAGCGAGCGAAGTGAGCAAAAGCGCCCATGCGAGCGTAGCTCGCTTTTCAGGCAAGCTGGAACGTTCGCGTTCCAGCATCGCTTAGCGACTCTTGCTTATTGATTATTATATTATTATTATTATTATTATTATTAAATTATTATTATTATTCTTGTTGAGTATTATTATTTCTTTATTATTTTTATATTATTATTAAATGATTATTATTAATTATATTAATTATTATTGAATTATTATTATTTATATTTACGGTAATTATCTTCACTGTCAGTATAATAACCATTATTACCTTGGTTGTTGTTACCTTAGTATAACTACTCTTAAAAATTGCTAGCATTGTTAGTAGAATTATTATCTTGAATTACTGCAATTTATATTATTATTATTATTATTATTATTATTATTATTATTATTATTATTATTATTATTATTATTATTATTATTAAGTATTATTATTATTATTATTATTATTAATTTCATTCATTTTTTATTATTATTATATTATAATCATTGTTAATTTATATTTTTCAGTAGTAGTAGTAGTAGTAAGTAGTAGTAGTAAGTAGTAGTAGTAGTAGTAGTCTTATTATTATTATTTATTTATTATTATTATTATTATTATTATTATTATTATTATTATTATTATTATTATTATTATTATTATTATTATTATTATTATTATTATTATTATTATTATTATTATTATTAATTATTATTATTATTATTATTTTTTTTATTATTATTATTATTGTTCCGGTCATTAATTGTTTTTTAAATCATTGTTAAACTGTTTCCTATTTATATTTATAAATGTTATTTTATTATTAACATTATAATTATTTCTAATTGTTATTATTTTGCTAATATTATGTACTCTAATTGTATTAAAATTGGTTTTGGGATTACATTAAGCTCAATCTTTAAACCCAATTACTTTAAATTTGATTTTAATTATATTATTTTGTGTCTCAAAATATATAAACATTGTGTTGCAATTAGTAGCCCCCTTTCAGAAATTTTATATTATTGTATTATACTACAACTAAATATTATAACTGTATGTTAAACTTAATAATGTAAATTGTTTATTTTCTGAATAAAACATTTGGAATTAATTATTATTATTATTATTATTATTATTATCTTATTATTATTATTATTATATATTATTATTATTATTATTATTATTAATTATTATTATTCATATGTTAATTATTCTTTTATTATTATTTTTATTTATTATTATTTTATTATTTATTATTATTATTATTATTATAATTATTTATTATTATTATTATTATTATTTTATTATTATCATTATTATTATTTACGAGTGTCATTACAACTTAAAATCATTTTACCCTTCTTGAAATATAAATATCATATATTAGAAATTTGGTTTATTTATTTTAAATCATTATTAATCATATTCATCATTATTATCATTATTATTATTATATTATTTTATTATTATTATATTATATTATTATTATTATTATTATTATTATCTTATTATTATTACTATTATTTATTATTATTATTATTTTATATTATTATTATTATTATTATTATTATTATTATTATTATTATTATTATTATTATTATTATTATTATTATTATTATTATTATTATTATTATTATTATTATTATATTATTATTATTATTAATATTATTCATTATTATTATTATTATTAATATTATTATTATTATTATTTATTATTATTCATTATTATTATTATTATTATTATTATTATTATTATTATTATTATTATTATTATTATTATTATTAGTAAGGGTGGAGAGCTTAGCGTGAACAAAGCTCATCGTACAGGTGTCGAAAAACAATTTTCTGAGAAAATCGCGAGTTCTGAAAATTCCCAAAATTTCCCGGAATTGTTAAATATTTCACTGGATATGGGAAAAGCTACTAAAGATGGGGGGGGGGGGGTTGGTGGTCGGGGATGTCGGGATGTCAGGGTGTCGCAAGGGCTGTTCCATTAAAACAAGATGGGTAGAGAAAGAGAGAGAGTGCTAGGGGAGAGAGAGAGAGAGAGAGAGAGAGAGAGAGAGAGAGAGAGAGAGAGAGAGAGAGAGAGAAGAGAGGGAGAGAGAAGGAGAGAGAAAAGGGAGTGGAGATAGAGTGGAAAAGGAGTGGACAAAATGAAGAGATATATAAGAGAGAGATAGAGAAGACAGACAGAGATAGATAGATAGATAGAGAGAGAAAGAGCAGAGAGAAAGAAAGAGAGAGAGAGAGAGAGAGAGAGAGAGAGAGAGAGAGAGAGAGAGAGAGAGAGAGAGATGAAGGTTTCTTTTACTTTCAATATATAATTTATAGATTCGTTAATGGTACTTATTTACCTTTTAAAATATTCACAAGTAAAAGAAAAATGAAGAACATTGGTCTCTCTTCCTCTCCTTCATCTTATTTCTCTTCTGCTTTAAGATACTTGGAACAATAAAAGTATTCAATATTTTCCTACTTTTTTCATTTCCGCATATATATATAATATATATTATATATAATAATAGTAGTATATACTATATTATATGTATATATAATTATAATAATGTATAGTATATAATATTATATATATAGTTCATATAATATATAATATAATATGATATATATATATACTATATTATATACATAATACATATATATATACTATACGTATAATATCTTTATAGCGTATATATATATATATAATGTGAGATATATATAGTATATATATATATATATATATAATATAGTACTTATATTATAATATATATATATATTATATGATATATGATAGTCTAATATATAGTATATATATATATGTATATATATATAATATTATATATATACAGAATATACGTATATATAATATATATAATATATATATATATATATATATATATATATATATTTAAATATCTTAGTATATATATATTATATATACTAGTAGTATATATATATATATATATATAGCTATATATAGTATATATATATATATATATATATATTACATTATATATATATATAGTTCACGATATATATATATATTTTATAAGTGTTTTTAAATAACTTTATATATTTAACATAATATATACGAATATATATATATATATATACTATATGTTAATATATATATATAAATATATATTATATATATATTATATATATAGATAATATATAGTATATAATAATATATATACTATATATTTTATATATATATAATATGTATATATACTAATATATATAATATATATAGTATATATTTATATATATATATATATATATATTATATATATATAGGTATATATTATATTATATATATATATAATAATGTATAAATAACATATATATATATATAAGTATTTATATCATAGTATATATATATATATATAATAATATATATATATGGTGATATATATATATATGATATAGTACTGGCTATCATATATATATATATATCATATATATATATATTATATATATATATATATACTGATATATATATATATAATAATATATAATGATATATCTATATATATATATATATATAGTATAAATATATATATATAGTATACTATATATTATATATAATGAATATATATAATATATATATGTAATTCTTATTATAGTATATATTATATAATAGTATATTATATATATACGGTATATATATCATATATATATATATTATGATATATATATTATATAGTTAATATATATTTATATATATATATATATATTATATATATTATATATGATTAGTATATATATAAAATATAATCATATAATATATATACTATTATATATATAATATATATATATATATTATATATAGTATATAATATATATATATATATATATTATATATATCATAATATTGATATATGATAATCATATAATATATATCATATAGTTAATATAATATATATATAATAATATTTGAATATAATTAACTATATATAATATTTATATATAATATATATTATAATGTATATACTAGTATAATATATATGAATAATATAAGTATATTATATAGTATAACCTATATATAGAGCTATATGATCTATATATACAATTTTTCTGCATATATACTTTTATATGGTAAAATTTTTATATATTTACTAGTTAGTATATATATATATACTATATATGCATATATATATATAATATATCATATAGATATATATAATATGTATATTATATATATATTATATCATATATTATATAATATATATATATATATACTATATATATATATATATATATATATAATATATATATATATATAGTAATATATATTATATATATATATATATATCAATACTATATATATATATATAGTACTATAATATAATACTATATTATATAATAAGATATATATATAATATTATATATATCTATATATTTATAGTATATAATATATATATATATATATTAATATATAATATATAATAGTATATATATATGTATTATATATATTATTATTATAGTATAGTTATATATAAATAAATATATATATAAACAACTATATATATACGTATAGCTATATATAATATAGTATAATATAATATAATATATATATATAATATATATATTATATATATATATAGTATATATTACATACTATATAATAATAATATATGATATATATAGATATATTATATTTATATTATATATATATACTATAGTATTTATAATAATATATATATATATATTATATGATATATATATATATATAATCATATATATGATTAGTATATATATAATATATATGAGTATTTATATATATAAGTTATATATATATACTATTTATAATATATATATATATCATTATATTATATATATATATAGTAATATATAATATATATTGTCCAATCTGACAGTAAAATTTTCATCCTTTCTTTTGACAGCTTCCTTTATTTATTTATTTTCTGGCTCCCTAATTGTATTGTGGCATCTTGAAAGACAACCCTTCTCTCCAAAAGTGAAGAAAGAATCTATTGAAATCATTTTTTTTTTTTTATTTTTTTTTTTTTTTTCTTTTTTTTTTTAAACTTATTTTTTTTTTTTTTTTTTTTTTTCTTTGGCTGAAATCAAACGTCTCTCAGACATTGGGAATAATTTTTATCAGTATGCTTCCCTACTTGAGACAAGTCAGACGCACATACAGTAAGCAGGCTTAGGATCTAATAGATTCTATTTCTCAGATTATAATATTATATATTATATTTATATATATATATTATATATTATAATATATATATTATATATTATATTATACTTATTATATTAAAGTTTATATAAATTATATATATACCATATGGCCTTTAAGTGAATATACTGATGATCTATTAATATATATACGCGTTATAGACGCATCGTTAATTATTAGACACATATCGATATATTCGGTTATATAATGTGAATTAGATATATATATTCAATAGTATATATATAGTAAATATATATTATATATATCTATATATATATATATTATATATATACTATATATTATATATTATATAGTATATATATTATATATTATATTAATACGTATATATATTACTAAGTATTATATAGTTATATATAGTATTATATAGTATTATATAATTATATATATTTATATAATATATAGTAGGTATATAATATATACATAATATAGTAATATATATTATATAAGTATATATCATAACTACATATAATATATATATCTATCATTCATATATAATATATATATTATATATATATATATATATATACTGCATTAATTGTATACATAATATTATGTATATATAAGTATATATATAGTGTATGTATATATATACTATATATGTAATATTATACTTATATATATATATATATAATATTAGTATCATGTATATATACTAATATATATCTTTGATAATTTTAATGATATATATATATATATATATATAATATATATATATATTTATATATATATATATATTATATATATATATAGTATATATATATAGTATATATATATACATATATATATATATATATATATATATATATATAATATATAGTTCATATATTATATATATATATATATATACTACTATACATATAGTATCATATATATATATATATATATATATTATAGTATTACTATATATATATTATATATATATACTAATATTATATATATTAATATATATATATAATATTCTAATATCTAATATATATATATATATATATAAATATATAATATTATATCTATATATATTTATATATATACTATATATATATTTAACATATATATATATATATATAATATATATATATATATATATCATAAAACAATGTATATAATATATATTATATTAATATTAAATATATATATATATATATATATATATACTACTATATATATATTATCATATATATATATATATATATATATATATATTATAATAATAGTAATGGTATATCGAATAGTATTAGATTATACTAATAATATATTAGACCGTATATACATGTACCTATAATATATATCTATAATATATATATATAGTATCTATATATATATATAATATATATATTATATATAGTATATATATATATCATCATATATATAGTATATAGCTATATTTTATTTATTATATAAGAATAGTAGTAGATTATATATATATATATAATATATTAGGGTATAAAATATTATAGTATACTATATATTAGTATATATATTACTATATATATATAATATACATTATATAGTATATATATCATATATACTCATCATATAGTTACTATATTTATATATGATATAATAGTATATTATGATATTATAATATATAAATATATATATAGTATAATTATATCATATGTTTTTTATATTGACTTATATATATATATTATAGCTTATATATATATTGATGACTATAGTAAATATAGTAGTATCATATAATAGTAGATAGTATATCATATATATATACATATATAAATATATATATTATAGTATTATATATATATATATATCATAGGTATATATTATCATATTATATACTATATATCAGTATATATATAATTAATATCTAAATATATATATAGTACTAAATATATTACTACTAATAATATATATATAAAGTATATATATACTATATATATATATTATATAGTATATATATATATATTATTATATATAACTATAGAATATTTATATATAATATCATATGATTATATTAGTATACTCGTACTGATAACTAATCAGTAACGTATATTATAATACTATTTCTATGATATCATATGTTATACTATATAAGGCTAGTCATATATATCTAAGCTATATATTGATCATATATATATATATCGATATATTAGTATAGTATTAATATATATCATATAGATATATATATATATATATATATATAATATAATACTATTATATTTATATATATTATATATAATACATAGGCATATATTTATATTATATATAATATATATATATTATCATATTATATATATATATATTATTATATTATAAATATAATGATATATAATATATTAGATATATATATACATATTAATATATAATACTATATATATATATATATTATACTATATATATATAGTATACTGTATATATGTATATATCATATATCATAATATATTATATATATATATATAATAAGGTATAATATATATATATATATAATACTATACTACTACTACGATTATATACTATATGGAGTATCCAATTGGGCCATCATGGTGTGTATGGGGTAATTCAATCTACATTACCACCGCTTCCAATGGCTAGGAAGGTTTTTCTTTTCGTCTTCCATGATCTCATACTCCCTTTTCCAGACAACATTATAGCATTACCTAATATTCATAGGTGTATGGGAGAGAAAGAATGGCCCACAGCGTTGTTCTGCGTGTGGTAAGAAGGCGATTAATGGAACATTTGGTAGTTGGCGTTGGCTGCGCACTACCACTTATTATGCCAGGAATACCTAATGCAATATGCCTCGGAGATGATCGTGATTCGCCCGTAAGAGACTTTAATTATGTCTAAGGAGAAATGGTATGATCGTAATGGGCTACATGGAATGTCAGAAGAAATAAATAACGACAGCGAGAAGAGGAGAGAGAGAGGTGATGGATGTATTTAGAAAGAAAATTGATTTGTTCTCTGTGATTGAAACAAAGATGAAAGGAAACGTTGAAGATGAGTGGTGTGGTGTGGTGTGAAATGTGTGTGTGCTGTTATGGAAAGGAATGAGAAGGAGAGAGAAAAGGAGTTGAGATTCTGATGAGTGACCTGCGGCACAGAGCTATGGTGGATTTTCTTTGTGTGAATACTAGAATTCTAATGTCTAAATTTAAGTTTAAAATGGTCAAGGCATGTGTGGTTGTGACATATTGTCCATCTGAGAGTGAGGTTAAGGAGAGTGAGATTTTTTGGATAATCTGAACGATGTTTTGGATGAGGTAAGTAGTAGCTTCAGACGGATTGTGTTGAGACCTAAATGATTGGATAGGTGATCAAAAAAGGGATGGTTTAACAGGTAGCTTTGGGGTGTCGAGAGAAAATGAGAATGGTAGAAAGGTGAATTGATTTCTGTGAGGAGAGAAGTATGTGTGCAAGTAATACTTTCTTCAAACGCAAGAATATCCATAAGCATACTAGAGTTGGTGTAAGTAGAGAAGGTATCGGAGTGAAAAGTTTAATTGATTTTGTGTTGGTGAAGGAGATGTTGAAATAAGTGTTAGATGTTAAATCAGTGAGTAAGTTAGGGTTGGGATTATTATAGGAACATTATGTTGTTTTATGTAAGATTAAGTTGGTGGGGGTTTGGATGGAGAGGAAGTTGATAAGAAAGGAAATGAGAAAAATTAAGAGTGAGAAGTTAGGTGAACAAGGTAATAAGTATAAGTATTTAAGAGCCCTTCCAAATAAATCAGTTGAATGTGAACAAGTTGAAACTGAACAAATCTGGAAGCAAATGAAGGAAGCGTTTGTTATTAGTGGATGTGGATGTGGATGTGGATGTGGATGTGCCAAACTAGGAAATAAGAATGTTAAGAGTGAGTGGTGGAATGAAGCGCGTTAAGTAAAAAAGAATGTGCGTTGATGCTTACACGCCGTCATGATGAGGTCTCAAAAGAAAGGTGTTTGTTATTATATACATAGGAGAAAAAGGGAAAACTAAAGTATGCATACGTAAGGGGAAAAATGAGGTTTTAAACGGAATTTGCATATAGGCAGTATAAATAGGATTATACGGAAGCTCTATGGCAGGTATTAATGATATATTCTTTTGGTGGTAGGCTTCTGAATGGAATCAAAAGTATGTATGAAGATAGTGAAGGGTGTGATTAAATAAATGGAGTCAAAAGTGATTGGTTTAATATTAATAGCGAAATGAGGCAGACGATGTGCTATGTCACCCTGGTTATCAATTTGCATATGCGATTGCTTATGAAAGAATTTCGAGGGTAGGGTGGGCAGGGGGAAGGGGTGGTTAGAATGAGGAGAATGAAATAGGAGTTGAGGATGCCCTACTTATTATTGCGGATGATTTTGGTTTTTGTATGGCGAATCTTCCGAAGAGAGTTTGAGAGGGTTTGAGGTTTGGAAAGGTGTGTAATTGGAGAGGTTTGAAAGCAAATATATAAGAGTAAAGAGTTTATGGTAGCGAGTGAGGACAGTCCTCTGTATGAAGTTATGTTCTGGCCTTTACCCACTGGAATATATATATATATATCATATATATATATATATATATATATATATTATATATTATATATATATATATATATATATCTATATATTATATATATATATTAATATATATTATATGTATATTTATATTGTATATTATTATTTTTATTTAAAATATTAAAATTATATATATATATATATATATATATATATATATATATATATATTATATATATTTATATATATTATATAGTATATAGGCCTATATATATATATTATATATATATTATATATCTATATATTATATATACATATATATAATAATATATGTATATATATATAATATTATATATATAATATATATATATACTATATATATATATATATATATATCTCTAAATGCAAATAAAGCTCCGGCTCAGATCTTATTATTAATCGCATGCCTTTGTAATATGTTATAAATCATATATATAAAAATTATTTGGTAACACCCCATTTGTCAAGATTATATATATGTACTATATATTATTATATATATTATATATATATATATATATATATATAGGTATATATTATATATATATATATAATATATTATATATATATATATATATATATATATATATATTACAATTTCGAAAATTTTATATACATATTATGTTATATTATATATTATATATATATATTATATATATCTATATATTATATATATATATATATATATGTGTTTGTGTGTGTGTGTGTGTGTGTGTGTGTAATGTATGTGTAGGTGTTGTGTGTGTGTTGTATGTGTGTGAATTATTATTCTTTTTAAAATTAGGTTTTGGCCGTTAAAAATTCATGTTGTGAAAAGTTGATTGTATTTATCGTTATCATATATTATTTATATTCATATATATTATATAGATTAGCTTATAGGAAAAATTATATTATATTATATTATATTATATTATTTATTTTATATTATATTATATTATATTATATTATATTATATTATATTATATTATGTTATATTATATTATATTGTATTATATTATATTATATTATATTATATTATATTATATTAATATTATATTATTATATTCATATTATATAATTATATTATTTTATACTATTATTATTATTAGCATGAAGAGAAACAAAAACTGACAAATAAAAAAAGATAAATAAAATAAGTATAAACAAATAAATAACTAAATAAATAAACATAAATAAATAAATAATAAATAAATAAATAAATAAATAAATAAATAACTTCTGATTGTGACTTAATGAATAAAGATTAAAAAGAATATGAGAGATGCGGTTAAAGCGGAGTTTCGGAGAGGGTTCCAATTCCAGAACATTTTTTAGGTGTAACGGATTAAAGAACCCGGATTAAAACTATTTATGTATTATTTAATTTTGAGCAGGAGTTTAGATCCGGTGTCGGAGCTTGTAACTGAATCTGGAGCCGGTTGATAAAAATAAAAATGATGGAGCCAGAGCTAGAGGCAGAACAGGAGACCGGAAGTCAGTCGGAGCCGATTATTTTAAAATGATGGAACTACTGCTCGGTAGTTGAGCGCAAAATCAAAATTGCTGGGCTTGGAAGCCCAAGGATTTTTTAATCTAGTGGGTTAATGTATTTACGACCTAAAATCACTAGTAAACTATTGTACAAAGAACAGAATGATCATTCTACCTAAGATTGACAGCATTGAAATTTTTCCGCACCGCATTGCCACCGCACAGGCACCGCACGAGCACCGCCCCGCACCGCACCGTCACCGGCCACACCGCACCATGCCGCTCACCTCAGCGCATCGCACACTGTACGGTCTTCTAACCCAAATTCAAAACAGCTTATAACGCTACAGAGCTAAATACATTATAAACTGATGAGGAATAGAATGACATGCGATATTCTTCACGAATGGGAAAAGAGAGATGAAGAAATCGAATACATAAAAGACGAGAGATTTCAAATATAATTTTCGTCCTTGGTAAAACCATAAAAGAAACTCTGATTCAACGGAGAGATGAGGAAGCTTTCCGGACAAATGAAAATTGACACTTTCCAACCACAGTTAATCAAAAACAAATTATATGGTTATGAATATCATATTATATAAATTATAGTAATATATTATATATAATACTAATATTATATTATAACTATATATATATATATATATATATATATATATATATATATATATATATATATATATAATCAAAATATTAATTTAGCGAAATACAATATTTCTTTTTAATACATTACTTACATAAAATTATTAAAGAATTTAACTGAATTCCTGAGTACCAGTAGAAAAGAAAAACACGCAAGTAAAATGATGTTATGAAGATATTTACATATGTATTCACACCTTTTTTTTTATTATCATCTCACTTTTATTACATTCCTTTATAATGTACTGTTTTTTTTAACTTGTTTATTTTTTTTTTTTTTTTTTTTTTTTTCGTGATTGAAAAAGGACCTTACTAGACGAGGGCTGTATAAAAGATGGGAGGGACAAAAATATTGCCCACATCAGGAAATATAATATTTAACACGAGTTCAAAGGCAATTGAATTACTCGCATGAGAGCTGCGCATGCTCTCCTCTTTTCTAAATGTCTCTCCATATTTGATGGCTCTTTTTTTTTCTCTCCTCTCCCGAACACATTTTTGATGTATCTCGCTTATTTCTGTACCGAAATTTTCTCTCTTATAAAAGGTGGCAGTCCTTTCTCTAGAAGCAAATTTCCTACTCACTCTCTTTCGCGTCTCTTTCTTCGCACCAACTCACAAATGTCCTCCTTTACTAGAAAGCTTCAATCCAATTTATTTTGTGATCACCTCTTACTATTTTATCTCAGTAATCTACTACTTACTCTCCTCTCTCTCTTCTCTTCTCCTCTCTCTCACATCCTCTCTCTCTTGCACCAGACACTGCTCTCCCTCTCTCTTCTGCTCCTCTCGTTCGCTTGTATTCTCATCTCCTCTCTTCTCGTCTCTCTCTTTCCACGGACTCCTTCCGGTCGGGGTCCTCTCTCTCTCTCAACTACCGCATCTCTAAGTCTCTGCTCATACTTCGATATTTTCTTCATTTCTCTCTTTGGAGAAATCTTCGCCACCTAATTTTTTTTAAAAAATAGAAAAAAAAGGTGGACGAAAAAAGCATAAAATAAATAAATAAAATTAATAACAAATAAAAATAAATAAGCTATTACTCAAATATGACATAATAACAATATACTCCTGAATTGTTTAAAATGATAAAGATTTAAAAAGAATATATGAGAGAGTATGCGGCTTGCGCTTTGGGAGTTGTTCGTCCGGAGAGGGGGGCTTTCCCAATTCCAAAGACATTTTTCTTTAGGCTAGGTAACGGTATGGATCGAGTTAGGTGTACCATGCTTATAATATGGTCAGTGCTGAACCAAACTAGGATTCCAATCAACATGATCAAAAAGCCTCGACTTAGTTTATGTATTTGTTTATTAAGCGAGTTTAGGTTTAAGTAGCCAGTGTCGGAGGCCGTAATCTCTGAATCTGGGCCCGCCGACGCCCCCGGATAAGGCGCAACCTGAAAGATTTGATGGACATGGCAAGGAGCAAGAGCATAGAGGCAGAAGCAAGAGGCGAAAAAGACCTGAGGTCAGAGTACACGGAATCCGAAATATTATTTTTTGAATAAAATGATGGATACTGGTGGTGCCGGGGAGTTTGAAGCGAGAAAAAAATTGGAAAAAAGTCGCAAAAATGCTGATTTGCTTGGAAGCTCAAGAGGAGACGGACAGTAGCCGGATTTTTAAAGGGAAACTATGGTAAGTGGTATTTAGACGACACAGCCAGAGAAACCCTTGTAACACTATTTATAGGAACGCAAATGATATACTTACCACGAAACCCCAAGATTGCACCGAGTATCTGTTGGAGATTTTTTTTCCGCACTATATACGTACGCGGGACCATCCGGACCGCACCGGTCCGGCACCACCACGCTCACTACTCAGCGCATCGCAACACTGCGGTCTTCTAAACCCAAATTCAAAACAGCTTAATACGCCTATAGCAGAGGTAAATACATTATAAACTGGATGAGAATAGAATGACATGCGATAGTTCTTACATGGGAAGAGAGATGAAGAAGCATGAATAATATAGAGAGAGGATTTCAAATATAATTTTTCGCTCTTGGATAAAAACATAGGAAACCTGATTGCACGGAGAGATAGAGGAAGGCTTTCGATCAGTATATATGAAAATTGGGACAACTGTTACAGTCTTCCAACCCAGATTTTAGTCAAAAAGCGATAATTATACTGGTTACATGATAAGTCTATATATATATATATAATAGTATATATATATATATTTTAAGTTATTCATATATATATATGAATGATATATATATATATAATATGAATTATGATATAATATATATATATATAATATATAATATATATACTATATTATACTATAGTATATATAATATTTTATATATCTCAGATATATATATACTATACTTAGTATATATATATATATAATTATATATATATATATATATATATCGGATCGTATACTTATATATTATATATAAATATAGTATAATATGATAAATATATATATAATATAATTTATATATATATATATATAATATAATATCATATATATATATATTATTATATTATATGTTATACATATATAATTATATAATATATATTTATATATATATAGTATATATATATAGTTATTATATATTTATCATATATTTATATATATATACTATATTATATATATAGTATATATATATATATAATTTAATATATAATTATATAATACATATATATATATATATATATATATATAGATATATATATAGCTATACTATTTATATTATATATATATATATATAATATATATAATATATATATATATATACTGAGTATATATTGATATATATTACTATGATATATAATATATAGTATATATATTATCATATATATAATATATCATGATATATATATATATATATATATATATATCTATAATATATATTATTATATATATATATTATAGCTATATATATATATATAAACTAAGTATATATATTATATATATATAATATATGTGTGTGTATATATATATAGATATATATTATAGTATATAATATAATATATATATTATATATATATAGTATATATATATATATATTTACTATAGTATATATATAATTATATAGTATTATAATGTTATATATATATATATATTATATATTATAAATATATATATATATATTATATATCTATAAATATAATATATATATATATTTTTAATTTTATTTATGTTTATATATATATAATATTATATATATATATGATATATAACATTATATATATATATATATATAGTATATATATATAATATATATTTTATATATTATAATATACTATATTATATGATTAATATGATATATATTAATATATATATATATATATCATATATATGAATATATATATATATATATATATATATTATCTGATATATAATATATAATTATATATATATATATATATATATATATATATATATTATTACCTATTATATAAGTATATAATATATATATATATACTGATATATATTATATATGTATATATATTATATATATATATATAGTATATATATTAAAATTATA
>JABUQX010076916.1:0-2500 GCA_015478945.1 Trachelipus rathkii
AAAGAGAGATAGACCCCTTTTTATATCTTTACTCGTTAAATAAATAGACTTTCTAATTAATTTTGCTTTTTTTTTTTTAACTAAGAATACCCAAAGGGTATATCCGCACTGATGGGCAGGCAGTCGGGGTCTCTTCGCCTTCCGGGAACTACGGGGTAGGACTATTCCCCCCTCCGGGGAGGGTCTCGGAACCCCCGCTCTTTGGTATTTTGGGGTTCGCGGGGGTCTCCGCCTCCCCTACGGGGGTATGGAAAACGTCCACCCCTGTGTTCCCCGTCGGCTCGAGCCCCCTAATTTGCCGTGTATAATATAAAATAATATAATATATATATATTATTATATAATATATATATATATATATATATATATAATTATATTATAATATATATATATATATATATATATATATATATTATATATATATATATATATATTATATATATATATATATTATATATATAATATATATATATATATATATATACTATGTCCAAGCCACCCTCCAAAACAAAATCAAAATAGCAAATTTTTTATTTTTTAATTTTTTTTCATTTATTTTTTTTTTTACATTTTTCCAGATAAAACCTAAAATTACAGGCAAGTGCATTTATCATTATCTCCTATAGCTTTGTAGTTTTAGATTGATTTTTTTTTTGTTTTTTTTTTAGTTTTTTTTTTTTTTTTTTTTTACAGTTTCCTACGGTAAAATTTGCAAAGATTCCAAATTGCATTCCTTTTTCCCGGTAGTATTGTAGTTTATAGATATGGAATTGTGGCTCTTCTAGAGGCTGGCCTATATAATGTTTAATAATAATACTATATATATATTATATATTATTAATATATATATATATAAATATATATATATATATATATATATATATAAAAAATAGGGTATTATATAGAAACGGATATGTGAATCATATATAAATATAATGAAGAAATTTATCTTGGAAAACTGTAAACCTCAAGGCGTACGTGTGTACAGTGTTTGTGTGCCCCTTCAGAATATTGCTGCATCAACTCAAAATCAAAAGACTCAAGGATGTTTAAAATGCGATGGATGCACAGTGTTGCCAACTGGGCATTTTGCATTAGATTACAATCTCATCCTTCCTAATTTTTGAGCATAGAGAATGGAAGAAGTAAGCGGATAACATCGCCACTTTTGAAGCTTTTTTTTCATAATGAAACTGTCGGCATCGGAAATTACTACAATCTCTTTTCCTCTGATATTTTTGAGTTGGCAAAACTCGTGAATCGTGGGTTTTCATTAGGATCTATAGCATGTCAAAGAGGGAGATTGACTTTACGTTTTAGTGATTTGGTGCGCGAGAAGACATTTTCTAGGATTGAAAAAATACCGTGAAAGCATTGTGACAATCAGGTTTTGTGATAAAAAATTTATCTATATATAATATATATATATATAATATATACATATATAACTATATATATTATATATATATATATATATATATTTTTTTTATATATTATATATATTTTATTATATATATATTATATATTATATATATTTTATTAATTTTTTGATTTTTTTTGATTTTTTATATATTTTTTTGTTTATTTTTTTTCTAGTATCTTACGATGATTAACTTCAATAGGAAATATAAAAATTAAATAAAACCTTTTAACTTATGAAGTTTTTAATATATATTTTTCAATTTTTCAAACAAGCTATTGGCATGAACCCGTAAGTCCGTAATCATTCTTTATGTTGCTCTTTTCATTGTTTCCAAATTGTTAAGATATTAGACCAAGCTAGGGCCTAGGGTTAAAAATTAAAAATTAATGCCAGATGCAGACTAATTATATATATATTGCTTTTATATAATGTCGTATACAATAGATATGTTAGGCCCAGTATTTGATATTGGTCTTCAATTTTTAGCAACCTTATTAGAAAAGACAGTAGATATTACTGAGAGGCGCAAAGTGAAGCAACGAGGAGGTAGATTATTTTGTGGCTTTTGAGGATAAGAATAGGCGTGAAGTTGTCTAGATAGGCCCATGCGGCCTCTTAAGTATTATTCTTAAGGAGGTAGATTTTTGGCTTTGAGGATAAGAATAGGCGTAAAGTTGTCTAGATAGGCCTGTGGCTCTTAAGTATTTCTTATTAATTATTTTACTTACTGGGTTGACTGGGACATTCCTAGAAAGGGGTTCAATGCGGCTTCTTAATTATTAATTTTATTGGTTGACTGGGACAGTCTAAAAAGGACACCATGCGATTTCTTAAGTATTATTCTTATCTATTATGAGTTGACTGGGACAATTCTAGAGGGGTTAATGCAGATTCTTAATTATTATTTTTAATTATTAATTATTATTGGTCTGACTGAGGACCAGTCTAGATAGGCCCATGCGGCTTTTTAAGTACTATTCTTATTTATTATTTGATATTTATTAGAGTTGACTGAGACATTTCTAGATGGGGACCAATGCGTGCTTCTTATATTTAATTTTTCTTGGTTGACTGGGA
>JABUQX010076916.1:15000-37500 GCA_015478945.1 Trachelipus rathkii
TATTTACCACCTTCACCTCCTCCTCTCTCACCTACCATTCTCATCCCCTCCATTATTTCCTCCGGTTATTGTTAATATCTCTGTCCTTCTGTAACGTTTCATCTCATCCCTCTTCCTCCCAGCTCCTCCGAAACAACTCCACACCTCTCGAATCGTCCTCCTCTCTCTCGCTCCGACAATTGCCAGAATCGTCCGCATTGCCCATTATGTCCCTTCAAATTCTCCCAGTCTCTCCATCACTTTCCTTATCACCACGTCTAAATATAATTAAACAGCAGTGGCGATAAAACACTCCCCTACTTCACTCCTGTTTTCACCTTCAAACCATCTATCGTTCTCGGCACTCGTTCTAACATTTACAAACTTGCATTTTCATACATACTTTCTCCAATGCCTTCTTTAATCTAGCACCCATCACCCATAATTCCTCTCTCAATAGCTCTCCAGAGCTTTTTCCTTTGCACCGAAATCAAATGCCTTTTGCAGGTCGATGAACGCTACAAAGAATCTCTTGCCATATTCCAGCATCTTCTCCGAAACCATTCTTAGTGTGAATAAAAGGTCCGTCGTTTCTCTTCCTCTTCTATACCCGTACTGTTCTTCTCCGGAGTCTCGGCTCTACCTTCTCTCTCAGCCTCCTCTCCAATATTTTTTCGTATATTTTCGCCAGATGGTCCATCAGTGAAATGCCTCTATAATTATTACAGCTTTCTGCATCTCCTTTACCTTTATATAAGGTATTATTATTGCTTTGCCCCACTTTTCCGGCACCTTTCCCTCTCTTCAACACTTTTCATCAAACTGATGATTCTCCCTCTCAGCTGCTCTCCTCCCTCCCCCCCCACCCACAGCCACCCATCCTCTTCCTGGGGCTTTACCTTCTTCATCCTTTTTATAGCCTCCTCATATTCTTCTACCGTTATCTCTCCGCTTCCTCCTCCTCTTCCTCCTCCCTCGTCTGATCTACCTCTTGTTCTTTGTATTCTACATTTAGCAGATCTTCATAGTATTCGGTCCATCTATCATTTCTTTCTTCCAGTCTCACAAGAATCTCTCCGTTTCTATTTTTTATATTTCTAGTTACGGTTTTTGGTTTCCTATACGCCTTCGCCATCTTAAATATCTTTTTCTTCCCTTTGCCCACATCTCTCGTTATTTCTCCTGCCATTCTCTCCGCCTCCATCTTTTTTGCCCTCCTCTTTACTCTCTCTGCCTCATTCCTTGCCTGTACATATTCCTCCCTTGCTGCCGCTGTTCTTCTTTTCAGCCACTTCCTCATTTTCCCTGTTTTTACTTTAATTGCTTTTTTCACTTCTTCGTTCCACCATGGTGTATGTCTCTTCCTAGTACCTCCTACCCATCTTTTACCAAGAATTTTCTCTGCCACTTCCTTAATGACATCCTGCAAGTCTTCATTTTCTTCTTCATTCCTTAGGGTTTCCTGCATTTCCCGTTCATAATTTCGTCTCGCTTCTTGTTCTTCTAACTTCTCCACTCTGATCACTGCCCTCTTCTGCTCATTTACTCCTCCCTCCCCTCTTATCTTCATGTCCGCCACCACCAGTCTATGATCCGCATCCAAGGACACTTCCGGGATCACCTTTACATTCTTAACCATCCTTTTATCGGAGACTATCATGTAGTCTATCACCGATTTTTGATCGAATTGTTGCGTTACCTGATTCCATCTATACCTCGTAAAGATGTGAGACTCTCTGTGCTTGAAAAACGTGTTCATTATTTTTAAGTCGTTTCTCACACAAAAATCAATCAACGCCTCTCCCTCCATGTTTCTTGTATCCTCTCCAAATGGTCCCAATACCCTCTCCATCTCTCTTCTCTTTCCTACTCTAGCGTTGAAATCTCCCATCAACAAGCACCTCTCCCCTCCTCCTCCACCCCCACCTCTTCCTCCATCAATTCCATAAATCTAGTTTTTTCCTCCTCTGAGTGCCCCTGTTGTGGTGCATATACCTGAAATATTCTATATTTTATCCGGCCTATCTTCAATACGCACATCATCAACCTCTCATTTATAATTTTTACTTTCTGTATACATGGTGACAGTCTTGGTCCCACTATAATTCCGACACCATGCTTTCTTATTCCTTCTCTCACCCCACTATACATCAGAACAAATCCTTCTCCCATTTCTTTACCCTCCTCACACCCCCTCACTCTCATCTCCGCCATCCCCAACATATATATCTTCCTCTCCTTCATGATATCTATTATCTCCTCCTCTTTATCTCCATAGGTACCCACATTTATCGTGGCACACCTATAATTTTTAAAAGTGTTTTCCTGATCATTCCGTAAATCTCGCCGAAGTCGTCGTCTAAAGTTCTGTCCGGCTTCCGAGGCTCGCGCTTGAGTTCTGCAAGCAGTTTATTTCGGGAAGTGGCTTGCTAGGCCTATCCTGCCCTAGCCATAGCTCCTTTAGCCGAGGACACCTCCTGGTGTCCTCGTTGCCCGGGGTGCACGACGGGGACTTGGAGCTAGTCTTTGTCACACTATATATATTATATATAATATATATATATATATATATTATATATATAAATATATATATATATATATATATATATATATAATATATATATATATATATATATATATATATAATAATACATATTTAAAATTAGTTTAATTAAAAAAATAAATATTTTATGTACCAATATATATATATATATATATATATATATATTATATATATATATTATATATATTAATTATATATTATATATATTATATATATATAATATTATATAATATATTATATATAATATATAATATATATATTTATATATATATATATATATATATAATATATTATATATTATATATAATATCTATATATATATATAATATAATATATATATATATATATATATATATATATATAAAATGCTTAACATATATCCTTTATATTTAAGAAAAATATATATATATATATATATATATATATATGTATATATATATATATATATATATATATATATATATATATATATATATATATATATATATATATATATATATATATATATATATATATATATATAAAAATGAATGAATCCTTATCTTTAAAATACCTTCATATGTAAATATCAATATATAAAAATATTTCAAATATTAATTTCTTATTAAAATCAAAAAGCTAAACATGCACAAATATATTATATCCCACGATTTTATAAAGTACGAATACTTCATAAAACTACAAAATATAAAATACGAGCATAAAAAAAAATATGAAAAAATACCTATTTGAATTTTAATGCAAAAAATGAAAACAGCTGATCAATACTAATGACAGACAGACATTTAGACCAAGATTCAATATTAGGGATATTGAATCTTGATTAGAATAAAAATATTAAAATAAATATTTAACTTTAAATATTTAAAATAAAAAAGCAAAATCCATTAAAAATCTTTACCAAAATATTTGTCATAAAGAAATATATAGAAAACTTTTACTTACTTTACGCAATGCGCGAGTAAAAATACCTGTACACAATTCTTCGAAAAATGGAACACACCTTACTCTAAAATATTAATTACAAAACGCTTTAACCTGATATTTTAAATTAAAATAATGCACAAAATTACACAACACTATTTTAAGAACCATATGAAATACAAAACAACTAATTATTAACACTATTTAAATATGGAAAATATTTAAAATAATAAAACCATTAATATTAACGTGATAAAGCACATAAATTGCAGACGACACTGATTTAAGAACAAAAAAAAAATTAACTTGCAGACGCTATCATAACACTATTGCCACATAAACCAATTTTTAATACGTCAATGCTTCATGTAATCCAAGAGAAAAAGTCCCTCTTCACACAAAACATCACCTTTTATATCAGTCAAATTGATCAAAGATACAAAATGGACCAATAGGGACACACCACAAATAGTAAAGCGATAATCGAATACATATTTCATTCCATACAGCAGATAAAATGTATCCATTCAATCAGAAGAGTAGGATGTCAATTTGACAACAAGGTGCTTGCAGTAAAATAATAAAAAAACGAAATAACCTTATGATTCTTACCTCAATATTACTGTATTGGTGTTATTGCGAATTTTGAACTTCATACCAATGCAAGCATTACAAAATATTTTAAAATAATAAATATACAGCTCTATCATACAAAATGCATTCAACCTTTCATTATATATATATATATATATATATTATATATATTATTATATTATATATATATATATATATAGTATATAATATATATATTATATATATTATATATATATTTTATATATATATATATATATATATATATATATTGTCATGAGTCTGATGACTCATGGCATCTATTTTGATCAACCTCCCAATTTTGTACGAAGCAGAAAAGTATCCAGGTTAAAAGAAGAACTCATCGTTTTCTCAAAAGAAGTTCGGGTAAACAGTTGTGTTAAGTTCCAGCTTAAAAAGTGCCTGAGTCATTACAAAATTGTGATTGCCGACTTTAGAAGGATTTTTACTAAGTTGTCATTATCAGCTTTCCAAGGATTATTTACGAGCTGTGATTCCAGCTTTATAAAGGACAAATTCTCCCAAAAAAATTGGGAGACGAATTTGGAGACGAGTTTAGAGCCGAGCTTACAGCCGAGTTCAGAGCTGAGTCTAGGACCCAACTCAAGAATTGGATTCTGATTGGACTCAGACGCAAGGTTAAGTCCAATAAGGTCACGGCCGGATATTAAGGCCAAGGTTGCAATTAATAACCAACTAAGCTTCCAGCCAAATTTAGAGGCCCAAGTTAACCCTAGGTTAGCTACTGAGGTTTAAAAAAAAACAAACTACGGAAGATTTCCAGGGTCGAAAGGTCACACAGGTCGTGTGTCAGCGGATCAAGGTTATTCAAAGGAGTAAAGAGCACCTTCCTAAGGATCATTCGTCCGAATAACGACGTTAAAAAGGAAGTATTGCTCTTGCAACTTTTATAAATAATTTAAATTGATTTTGTAAATAATAAACATAACCCGGGTTTATATTGTATTGTATATTTTGTTCAAACTAAATTGGTATATATTATTTAGCTTAGGTTAGCAATAGGGTGTGTATAAATTAAAGTTAAAACAGTCATAGGTAGATAGGATTAATATTGAAAATACGTAATTATTCATTATTTATTATATATAGAAAAAATCAACTTTCGTGTCTTTCAATCCCTTTTGTTCTTATTTTCACTGTAACAGGAAAAGTCCTCTGTAAAGGAACGCAACCTTGCCTCCCTCATTTATAAAGGAGTGGCTCCAACAGCGAGGATATCTTACCATATCCCATTGCAACGCAGGACGATTGCATTTCACTGGTGGCTCGTATAAAATTTACAAGAGGACAAATCGCTGGTGGTGAACGAAAGGAGGACAATAAGGAAATTAATAAAGGTAAAGAACATTCTTTTGTCAGTTCTGTTTTGGTAACAAATATTTCTCTCTTTTTGGAAATTTTCGCGGTCGATGGTAGCAGATTGAGAGTCTCAGATCATTAAGGGACTTATAAGAAAACATAAAAGGAGAATTTTTGTATTTTCTTACTCCGGTTTGGAGAAATAAAGGGTATTTATATATAATATATAATATATATAATATATATTATATATATATATATATATATATATATATATATATATATATATATATTAAATATATATATATATATATATATATATATATATATATATATATATATATATATATATATATATATATATATATATATATATATATATATATATTTTATATATATATATATATATATATATATATATTATATATAGTCATTTTTTTTTTTTTTTGTTAATATTTATTTTTTTTCCTTTGATTTATTTAATTAAATGGGACCTTCAGATAAGGAGCAAGGTGATAAGGTTAATATGGAGGAAACTAAGCAGCCTACCGAGGAACTGGGTGCAATTGGGCTCTTGGAAAAGTTCCAGGTTGCCATAGCGGAAGATGAAAACTTGGATACTGATCGAATGTTGACGGTATTAGAGGGAATATTTCAGGTGTTGAAAAGTAAGAAAGGACCTACACGTACAGAGGAGGAACCGATAGTCACAGCACAGAAGAGTGAGGTAACAGAAGTTACCCAGACAGAACAAAAGACTGATCCTAAAGGAGGTCTTAACATAAAAAATAGAGTAAGGATCGAGGACCAGGCCTACCAAAATTGGAGGCTGACCCGTGATCAAAGCGCTAAACAGAAGGATATACCAAAGAAGATACCACGGTATGAAACAGATGAGGAAAGTAGTTCAGAAAGGGCAACAAGTGACCCATTTGATGTAACAAATGAGCACAGTAGCAACAGGCCAAAGAGGAAAAATAAGAAAAAGAGGAGGAAGGCGGAAAGAAAATACACCTACGATGGAAATTCGACAGCGGAAGATGAAATAGAAGAAGTTGAGAGTGAAGTGGACCAGGGAGGAAAAAAATGGCTCAAGAGGTTAGTTGAATTGGAAGAGTCAGGTGTGGAACATACTAAAGCAGTGAGTAAGATATTTATCGTTTTGGCCGGTGAGATGGTGGAGGTGATGAAGTCATTTAGGAGGAGTAATATAAAGGCTGTGAAACCTTTAAAGTATGGGAAAGAAAAAGTTCAAAAGTTTGAGGCGTTTATAGAAGATTATGAACGATACGCAAAGGAACAATTAGGTAAAGACAAAAGTCGTTGGGCAGTAGAACTCAGAAATTTCTTAGAAGGTCCCGTACTAAGGACATACTATAGTATATACAGGGCTAAGGTCAAATATACCACCATAGTGGCTAGATTAAAAAGCTGGTGTAAGGAGGAAAAAGAAACCGAGCAGATAGATTTACAAAAAGAGTTTTGGAGGTTAGAGATGCGGAAAAATGAAAAAGTGGCTGAATTTGCGTTAAGGGTGCAAACCACTTACGAGGCAGCCACTAAAGAGGAAGATAGGGACAAACAAATATTAAAGAAACAATTTTTGAATTGTCTCCCGAAAAAGATGGCAAGGAGATTTAGAATAAGGATGGGAAATGAGAAAGAAAGCCTTAAAGTAAGATGGAAAGATGTGCTGAATTGGGCACAGGAGGAGGATGACCTGGATGATGATGATGAGGAAGGAATCAAGGGATGAAGGGATACCAATATGGGCCACATTAAATGGAGAACAAAACACAAAAGGGACATACGCAGAAAAAGTGCGCTATGGAAAGCCAGTGTATCAGCAGAAAGCGAATACAAGGGAATACACCAGGCAAAATAATGAAAGATATAATACTGAGGTAAAAAGATGTTACTGGTGCAACAGGGTAGGACATTTTAAAAGAGAATGTCGAAAATATAATGGGTGGTGCCTGGGATGTGGGAGTAATGAACATCGAACTGCGGAATGTGGATCAAGAAGAGGGCCCAGACAACAAGAACAAGGTTATAGAAGACAAGATCAACAGGATATGGGTGGCCAAAGACAGAACGAGAGGAAACCCATTGAAAAGAAATGCTTTTTATGCAACCAAATGGGACATTGGAGGGATACTTGTCCACTTCAGGAAGAAATAAACGAATTAATAAGGGTACGAAAACAACCAAATTCGGGAAACGAGGTAGCTCCGCCGACCCCGGGAACGAGCAGGAGCGACACCCCCAAGTAAACCACTGTTTAAAAACCAGCCCGGCTATTCAAGTTGATACAGTATTGGATCCAGAAGCAGAGGAGTTTATAAGCAGGAAATCTCAGGAAAATAGGAATGCCTTACCACAACGAACACCAAAAGGGAGAGGAACAAGCACAGTAAATTCAACAACTGGTATATACCATGCTATCAGTAGGACAACCATTGAAGGTAAGCAAGGCATTAATATTACTCCTTTGTTGAAATTTGTTATAAAATTAAATAATGTTGAAATGACAGCCATTATTGACTCAGGTTCACAGTATTGTATTATAGGCCAGGAACAGTTCAGAAGGATCCAGAACCCCGAAGTTCTAGAAAAAATAATGAGGTTACGAGGAGTAGGTGACCCTCAAATGGTTGTGGAATCCCACCAAACAGCAAGATTAAGGATTTCAATTGAGGATATCAATTATGGTACAGCAGATTTCATTGTGGTTGAAAGGCTAAAAGAAGGTACGATTTTAGGAATGCCATTTTTGATACAGAATAAAATTAAAATTGACGTAGGAAATGGTTCACTCACAAGGCATGGTGACCAAGACACAAAGGAACAAGTCTACCTTTCAGAGAAGTCTGGGAATTGTGTAAGGACTGTAATATCCTTGCCAGTGTATACTACGGAAGAAGTGGAAATTACAATAAATGATTGGGTTCCAGTAAAAGCTACTTGGACTTCAAACCTGATTAAGCCCAGAGAAGGAAGATATTATGATATAAAACCAGAAGAACTATTGGTCGAAGGAGAAGAAAATAACCGAAGAGGGTATAATAAACGATTCAAATTATTACCAGGATTGGTAAAATGGAATACCAAAGAAGGTACTATATTAATCAGGAAACTTATACCAGGACAATTAAAATTTGGAAAAAGAGAAAAAATAGGAATAGCCCATCTAATATTGGATGAAGAGGACCTCCAAAAATATGACAATAGAGGTTATACGATAAACACACTGGTACAAGGAACAGGAAGACAAGGAACCATTGAGGAGGAATGGACAAAGGAAAAATTAGGAAAAGAAATCACATTCATGGAGGAATTAACACAAGAACAACGAAAGGAAATAATAGAAGTATTATACAGGCAAAGAGGTGTATTTAGCAAGAGTGACTCAGATGTGACAACAACGTCGATGACACCATATAGGATTCGGCTACACGATTATACCCCAATCTACCAAAGGGCAAGAAGATTTGACCAAAGGACAAATGAAGAAATTGAAAAACAGGTTCAAGAATTATGTCTAAAGGATATTGTGGAGCCATGTGCCGCCGAATGGAGCTCCCCAGTAGTACCTGTTAGGAAGAAGGATGGGACACTTCGTCTATGCATAGACTATAGGCGCATAAACAAAGTAACAGAAGCAGATAGGTTCCCAATGGCCAACATTTCAGAAACAATCTTTTCGTGTCATGGGGTGGAATATTATTCATGTTTGGACTTGGTCAAAGGATACTATCAGATGAAATTAGAAGAGGATAGTAAGGACTTCACTGCATTTTCTACCGTTAGTGGCCAATACAGATTCAAAAGGCTGAGTTTCGGGCTAAAAAATGGACCAGCAGCATTCCAGAGGGAGATGCAGAGGATATTAACAGGATTCAGCCGAGACAAGGTGGTGGTATATGTGGATGATGTCCTCCTGATATCAAAGGATTTTAAAGAACACCTACTGCTGATCGAACAGGTCCTACAACGGTTCTCCGAAGCCAATGTCAAAAAATTAAAATCAGCAAGTGCAGCTGGGCTCAAAAGGAAATTAAATTTTTAGGACATATTCTCAGTAGGACTGGAATAAGGAAGCTCCCAGAATTTATGGATCAGGTGGACAAGTTGGAAAGACCAAATAACATAGGAGAACTCAGGCGGTACCTAGGAATGATTAACTTCCAGCGTAAGTTTATTAAAAACTGTTCAGGAGTGGCAGCACCTTAGTGGTCTGACAGGAGGAAGAAGGAAGGATAAGATCGAATGGACAGAAGAAAGGATTCAGGCTTTCGAAAACTTAAAGAGACTGATGAAAGAATCTGTAGAGCTGGCATTTCCGGATTTCACAGAAGGTAGTCCAAAATTAGAGCTTTATGTAGACGCCAGTGGATTTGGTATGGGTGCAGGTCTATGTCAGCAACAAGGAAAGGAAAAAAGAGTAATAGCTTATAACTCTCATTCATTCGATGCGTGTGAAAGAAGAGCATCCACCATAGAGAGGGAATTGTTGGCTATCAGGTGGGGAATCAAGAGTTTCCGTCCGTTTTTGTTGGGTCAGGAGTTTATTTTATACACAGATCATCGTCCACTAGTGTACCTCCACACAATGAAGTTAGTAGACAGTAAGTTGGCTCGTGTCTTGGACGATTTAAGCGAGTACAGCTTTCAAATCCATTATTTTCCGGGAAAGGAAAACATCTTTGCTGATACATGGTCCCGTTGTCAAAGGAAACAAGAGGAAGAAACCGATGTCATAAATCTAGAGGCCCTACCAAGAGGTCTAGAAGTAATAAGGGTGGTACCAGGAGGTGCTGATTCCTTGTTTTTAAGCTTGCAGGAAGTTTTAAAAAGGGAACAATTACAGAAGAAGGACCACCAAGAATTAAGGAAATTCCTACTAGAAGTTTTGATAAACAACAGGAAGATGTATGGGTTAGATAAACAACCCAAATCACTCAAATATTTAAAAACCATCAGTATTTCAGGAAGGGAACCAATCCCAGAGGTATTACTGGCAGCTAGCGATGAGTTTAACTTGAAGATTTGGCTGCATCACGGGACTTGTTGCTCAGTTGTATATATGGGACCCAAAGCAAGGAAACGAGAAGATTTAAAAAACATCCACATTCAGGTATTAGGAGGAACTCATTTCAATCCATTAAGGGATAATGGCACGTTTCAGATAAATAAGGATGATACGATAATTGACGAATTGGCAATTGAGGAACAAGAGGTACCATCTGAGGAAGAAAATGAAGGAGTCATGGACAGTGAAGAAAGTGAGGCAGAAAATTTATTAGAACACCCACCAGAAGAGGGACTAGGGGTAAATCTATTAATGAAGGAAAGAGGACACCAGTCTCGGTTAAGTTGCAACCACAAGTTATCAGGAGTTGCATGGCAAGACATTTCCATTGGCGAAACATCTAGGTGTGCCTTTTTAGACACAGGATCCGTCATTAGTTTGGTCCAGGAAACTGTCATCAGGGAGTTAGAACCATTTGGACATATTTTGAGGAAATGGAGTGTGGACATCACATTAAATGGGATCACCACCAAAATTGTTGAATGCACCACAGCAGTAGCTATCAGGATAGACACACGCTACAGGAAAACAGTATTACCATTGGTAGTTGTTAAGGATGGGTTCATTCCGGCATGTTTTCTTTTGGGAATGAATTACTTGGTGGAAACAGAAGCGATTCTGGATTTTGGAGAAGGCATCATCGCACATGGGGATGATGAGGATCAGGTTAGTGATGGTTTTCTTGTTAATGTGTATAATGTAATAGCGTGTGATAATAATAGGATTGATAATATCATAACATTAAACGAAATAATGACATTACAGGAAAGATCTAAGGTGATAAAGGAGTTGAAGAAGAGGGTTAAGAATAAAAAACAAATTCTTAAAACGGATGTGTCTTTAAAGGAATTTTATAGATATAAGGAGGATCTATTAATGAACAATGCTATATTAGTTAAAAGGATGAAGAATGACAAGTTGTGTGCAGTAATAGGGTTTAAACAGATGGTCAGTATTTGTGTAGTAATACACCGAAACATGGCACACATAGGACAAGGAAAACTAACAGACTTGATGGCAAGGTACGTATGGCATCCAAAAGGTCATACTATAATCCAGGAGGTGTGCAGGACATGTCCCACTTGTCAGCTAAATAAGGTAGATCACAAGGTAATATTCCCACCAGTTTGGAAAATCCAAGTTGCTAATCCTTTCGAGTTAGTGGCAATTGATGTAATGGCCATGCCAAAAACAAGAAGAGGAAATGTTGCTTGTTTAGTGGCTGTGGACCACTGCAGCAAATGGGTCTCAGTCAGACCACTAAAGGACAAATCAGCCAGAAGTGTCACGGGGGCATTTGAAGATCAGATGTTACCAACATTTTTGAGGCCCCCATACAAGGTTTTAACAGATAACGGAGTGGAATTCAAAAGTAACAGGTTTAGGGACATGCTCAAAAGGTATAACATAGATCATATATTCAGCAGTCCTTATAAGCCATCTTCGAACGGGGCAGTAGAGCGCACGAACCGTACGTTTGCAGAGTTCCTGAAGAACATAGTGACAAAGGACCAGGAGTGGGATGACTGCTTACCCAGGGTGGTTATAATTTATAACAACACAAAACACTCAGAACTTGGAATAACACCAGCCGAAAAACTACTAACTCAAACACATGAGGAGGGAAAGGTATTGCCGATCTCTATGGAGGAGCAAAGCAAATGGAAGGAAGGACACCCAAACTGGCTTCCCTATGCAGTAGGAGTTAAGGTCAAAAGGAAGATTATTTCGGCAGATCGGTCCTTAGAGAAAAAACTTGGTGAAAGGTATGAAGGGCCATTCACGGTTGTCAAAGTCATAGCGGGAGGAATGACATACGATGTTGAGGGTCAAGGTAAAACTATGAGGGTCCACTATGCACATTTAAAAGTATGGGCAGACCCACCAGATTACCTCAGGCAGTATTTTGAGAATGAAAAAAATGAGGTCTATTCACAGCATGAACATAGGATTGAAATAACAACAGAGGATGAAATAGAGGAAGCACCAGTAGGTATCATGTACAGTACACTCCCCAATGAAGTAAAAAAGAAAAGAAAGGGTAGGACAGAAATCAAGGAAACATGGGACCTTCTACAATTGGCCATTGGTAAACCAAGCCATAAGAAGGATATAGGAATTCAAACGGAACATTTAGGAGAGGATAAGGAAACACAAACAGAGGCAGAACCTATTCCATCTCCTATAGATACTAGTGATCTCTTGGATTGGGTCGATTCAGCACCAGAGGATGCAAATTCAGATGCGGAATTCGACTTACAGAGGTTTGAAAGAGGGTTAAGGTTCCCAAATGACAGTTACACCATAGGTATAACCGTTTCAGACGCCACTGAAGAAGAAGAGGAGGTTCCAGGAAGTATAACTTCGGTACATGATGAGGATATACAGGTAGATAATCATGTTACAGGTAATTTAAATATCCCTTTTTATAATTTCAGATCCATTCAGGAGGAACTAAGAGAAGTTGGTGAGGATCCTGAACAAATGATGTTGGCTGATAGATCAGAAGGACAAGGAAGAACCCAACAAGGATCGGAGATTGAACATCGGCCAATGACACGGTCAAGAGGGTCAGCTCCAGATCTCCCGAATGTACAGAAAAGGGTTTTGGAGTATGAAAGGAGGGCTGAGGAGAGAAGGGCGTCTAGTGGAAACTAGGTTAGTTTACTACTCTTGTTTATATTGTTATTGATTTTTTTTCTTTTTCTCTCTCTGGTTATTATTATTTGAATTATGGGATGTTTTCCCTTCTTTAAAGATTGGGTTTCCAATCTTGAAGGGGTGAGTAGTGTCATGAGTCTGATGACTCATGGCATCTATTTTGATCAACCTCCCAATTTTGTACGAAGCAGAAAAGTGTCCAGGTTAAAAGAAGAACTCATCGTTTTCTCAAAAGAAGTTCGGGTAAACAGTTGTGTTAAGTTCCAGCTTAAAAAGTGCCTGAGTCATTACAAAATAGTGATTGCCGACTTTAGAAGGATTTTTACTAAGTTGTCATTATCAGCTTTCCAAGGATTATTTACGAGCTGTGATTCCAGCTTTATAAAGGACAAATTCTCCCAAAAAAATTGGGAGACGAATTTGGAGACGAGTTTAGAGCCGAGCTTACAGCCGAGTTCAGAGCTGAGTCTAGGACCCAACTCAAGAATTGGATTCTGATTGGACTCAGACGCAAGGTTAAGTCCAATAAGGTCACGGCCGGATATTAAGGCCAAGGCTGCAATTAATAACCAACTAAGCTTCCAGCCAAATTTAGAGGCCCAAGTTAACCCTAGGTTAGCTACCGAGGTTAAAAAAACAAACTACGGAAGATTCCCAAGGTCGAAAGGTCACACAGGTCGTGTGTCAGTGGATCAAGGTTATTCAAAGGAGTAAAGAGCACCTTCCTAAGGATCATTCGTCCGAATAACGACGTTAAAAAGGAAGTATTGCTCTTGCAACTTTTATAAATAATTTAAATTGATTTTTGTAAATAATAAACATAACCCAGGGTTTATATTATATTGTATTGTATATTTTGTTCAAACTAAATTGGTATATATTATTTAGCTTAGGTTAGCAATAGGGTGTGTATAAATTAAAGTTAAAACAGTCATAGGTAGATAGGATTAATATTGAAAATACGTAATTATTCATTATTTATTATATATAGAAAAAATCAACTTTCGTGTCTTTCAATCCCTTTTGTTCTTATTTTCACTGTAACAGGAAAAGTCCTCTGTAAAGGAACGCAACCTTGCCTCCCTCATTTATAAAGGAGTGGCCCACAGGATCTTATTTCCATTTCAATATATATATATATATATATATATATATATATATATATATATATATATATATATATATATATATATATATATATATATATATATATATATATATATATATATATATATATATATATATATATACATATATATATTGCTGATTTATTTAATATATATATATATATATATATATATAAGAAGATAGCATTATATATATATATTATTATATTATTATACATATATTATATTATATATATATTATTAAATATATTATATTATTATATATTATTATTGACAGTGCTATAGTAATTTCTTTATACATATATATTATTATTGTTGATATATATTTCATATTGAGTTATTATTATTACATATATTATTATTATTATTGTTACGAGTATTATTATTATCTATATTACATAGTATTATTATGAGATAATTATTCTATTATTTATAAATTATTTTTATTATATATATATATTATATTATATATATATATTATATATATATTATACATATTATATTATTATTATTATATTATTACTCATATCTATATTACATATCATATATTATTGTTATTACATATAGCATAGCAGCGAAAGAAAGATAGCAGTTGGTTGTTGGTTATATATATATATTATACATATATACTATATATATATATATATAGTTATATATATATATATATATATATATATATATATATATATATATATTTATATATATCATCTGTAAACTGACGACTTACAAGCTTTGAATTAAATAATAATAATAATAATAATAATAATAATAATAATAATAATAATAATAATAATAATAATAATAATAATAATAATAATAATAATAATAATAATAATAATAATAATAATAACATCTATAGTAAAAAGTCTTGTTGAATAATAATAATGATACTAATAATAATAATAATAATAATAATAATAATAATAATAATAATAATAATAATAATAATAATAAATGTGTCAAAATCTTGTCGCATTCTTACCATAGTGAAGCCATGGGAAAATTACGACAATCTTGTAACATTTACTATTATACTTTCTTTGGACAAAATATTAACAATTATATATATATATATATATATATATATATATATATATATATATATATATATATATATATATATATATATATATATATATATATATATATATATAAAATATTTATCTATATATATATATATATATAGTAGTACCTCGCAATAACGGCGTAATTGGGACCGGACCCTCGCCGTTAAGTGAAAAACGCCGGTAAGCGAATTAAGCCATTTTTTGTGCCTCACGAGTGCCTGCACGCAAATCTACGTGCTAATATATATTAAGTGTGCAATACACTAACTATAAAACAATGATAGAAAGGGAAATTTACACATTGTTTACCTTTATATATATATATATATATATATATATATATATATATATATATATATATATATATATATATATATATATATATATATATATATATAGAATATATATATATATATATATATATATATATATATATATATATATATTTAGTACGTACAATACATGATTCACAATTGAAAAAGATATAGAAATATAAAATTTTAAATACAAATATTTTTATTTTGAGGATGCCACTTCTTCGTCCGATCGTACAATGGATGGCTAATCTTCAACATCTGAATCTAAAACAACCGTCTTCGCTTTGCAGACGGTGATAGTGATGTAGTTGGTGTAGAATCTGAGATTGATGGCAGGCCAGACGTTTCTGTGGTAGGTTGCGATGGTGCTCTATTGAAGAATGACAACAAAGAACTTTGTCTCATAGAGTGCCTCTTCTTCTCGAGTAGAAGTTGCTTATAGCAATGCAACCCTGGAACCCTTATTTGTTACTCAAGCATCAAAATCTAACGACCTCAGGAAATTCTATGGCATATCGGCAATTGACTTAGATTCCCTTCTCCATAAGGATCACCGATCTCAGAAACTACTTCCCCGACCTCTGAATATATATATATATATATATATATATATGTATATATATATAGTATATATATATAGTATATATATATATAGCAGCAGAGTATATATATATATATATATATATATATATATAGTATATATATATATATATATATATATATATATATATAGCTATTTATAAGAGGTTGACTCCAGGAACGAAAATCAATAAAAATGTATCGTAATTTCAATAATTTTAGGGTAAATACATTAAAATTAGGGTAACCTAACCTAAACTAACATAACCTAAACTGAACCTAACCTAACCTAACCTAACCTAACCTAACCAAACTGAACATAAATTAACAACCTAACCAAATATTAACAGAGTCAACCTCTTATAAATGTATATATATATATATATATATATATATATATATATATATATATATATATATATATATATATATATATATATATATATATATATATATATATTTATATATATATATAAAAATGACCGATCTCTTTAAACATTTAATTCGGGATATTTCTTTAAAGAGATATTACGAATATTAAAATAAGTAGTTGATAGCAGCATTCATCTGATCTATACATTTGGGATCCATCCTATTGTTGTTATTATAAAGGGTACCTATATATATATACATATGGTTATATATATATATATATATTATATATATATATATATATATATTTTTTTTTTACAGTTGTCACCACCACTCACGGGCAGAGCCCTATTCAAGGAGGAGGTGTTGCACACCTCAGATATTCATCAACTAACGCAAATTACGCAGATGAGCACAGACGCAGGCTTTAAAGTGAGAGAGATTAAATTCAGCAGGAAACACAGAAGATGGAAGAGAATTCCACAAAACAGAGGTGGCAGGAAAGAAGGAAGCACCACAGCGAACAAGCCTGGAATTACCAATATCAACACAAAACTCATGCGCCGACACAGCACCCCTTGTGCTACGAGGGCGTCGTAAAGGTGGTGGTACGCGAGTGATAAGTTCCCTCGAGCACCTGCCGCTGCGGTACCTATAGAAAAGAGATAAAGCACCAACATCGCGCCACAAAGATAGAGGGTCAAGTGAACTGGAAAGTGCAGAACAGTTTATAAGCCTTTGGCCTTTGACTCGACCCTATCCAAAGGCCGGGTGAAACCAGACCCCCCAGATATGAGAGCAGTACTCCATACAAGGGCGGATGAGGCCCCTGTATAGCTGGAGCAACTGAGAAGAGGAAAAAGTCTCGCAGTCTA
Source organism: Trachelipus rathkii (assembly GCA_015478945.1). NCBI lineage: Eukaryota > Metazoa > Arthropoda > Malacostraca > Isopoda > Trachelipodidae > Trachelipus > Trachelipus rathkii. The sequence goes on from JABUQX010076916.1 coordinate 32,489, forward strand.
AACAGAACTCGCATTTTCTGAGGTCGTCGTAGCAACCATAGTGATGTGAGGTTTCCAAGACATTTTGTTTATGTTAAGGCCAAGGATGTTTATATTGTCAACAGGAGAGACGAGAGAACCGTCGAAAGAGATAGGAAAGTTAGAAGGTGTCTTAGAGAGGAAGTTGGGTTTTTAAAGAATTGAATTTCACAAGGTTGAGACGACCCCATCCGGAAATTCTATCCAGGTCAGCGAGAATAGAATCGGAAAGATTAAGACGAGAGGCAATTCTAGAAGTAAAAGAGGGAGCAGAATTGAAAATGAGTTGAAAATTGAAGGTCGAGTCATCGGCATGCGACGAGTGGATAGAGTTAGATGTGCAGGTGAGAAGATCATTAATGAAAAGTAGGAATAAAGTAGGAGATAAGACAGAACCCTGAGGAACACCACTATTGACAGAAAAAGAAGAAGAAGTCGCCCCATCAACAACAGCCGATATTGGGCGATTTGAAAGAAAACTAGACATAAGTAAGCAAAGAGAAGGAGGAAAACCCAAAGCAGGGGAGAGCTTGGAGAGCAGTGACGCGTGCCATACCCGGTCAAATGCCTTGGATATGTCAAGCGCCACCACGCAAGTCTCCCCGTAGTTCCTGAGGGCGGAAAACCATAAATCAGTTAGATAGGAAAGTATATCGCCAGTAGACCTCGAGCGCCGAAAGCCGTACTGGCGATCGGAAAGAAGTGAATGAGACTCCAGATGGTCTAAGAAATGAGAGTTGAGTAGGGTTTCAAAAATCTTAGATAGAATACAAGTGAGAGCTATAGGGCGATAGTTAGAAGGATCAGAGCGGCTTCCTTTTTTTCGGAACAGGTTGGACATGTGCGTGCTTCCAACACTGAGGGAAAGTATTAGTATTGAGACATAGAGAAAATAGTTGAACGAGGGGCGGGGTAAGCACGAAAGCACACTCCCTCAAAACTCGGGGAGGAATGCCATCCGGGCCGCCCGCCTTCCTAACGTTCATAGATTTCAGGAGCCCATGCACCCGATCAAATGTAATCACAGGCAATGGCATAGGACACCTGAGAGAAGAAGGAGGAGGAAGAGGAATGCCAGAATCGTCCAGGGTTGAGTTAGAGGAAAATAGGAGGCCGAAGAGATTTGCCTTTTCAGTTGGAGAATTAGCAACAGAACCATCAGATCGAATAAGAGGAGGAAAGACAGATTTACAGAAGTTGTTAGAGATATTTTTGGCAAGAGGCCAGAAAGATTTATCAGTAGGAGAATCAAGGAGGTTAGCGCACTTTCGTTTGATGAAAGCCCGCTTTGCTCGACGAAGAGTATCCCTACAACGATTTCTAGCTGAATGAAAATTAGCAAGAGTGATAGAAGAACGAGAATTTTTCCATCCCCGATACGCACTGTCTCTAGCCTGAATGGCCAGAGAGCAAGCACGATCGAACCATGGATTATGAGGAGAGAAAGATTTAGTCGAAGAAGGAATGAACCTGCTCATCCCATCAACGATTACAGCTCCCACCTTATCGGCAGAAGCCGAAGCGTCACCAGAGTCAAAGCAGTCATTCCAATTATAGCTAGCGTAGAAGCGACGCAAGGCCCCAATCGGCCAGATCATAGCAGAATATATATATATATATATATATATATATATATATATATATATATATATATATATATATATATATATATATATATATAGTTAATGTATATATATATATACATATTTCAACAGTTAGTCAGCAGTTACGTCTGTTTGCAGCGAGTATTCTTTATATTTTATATATATATTTTATAAAATTTTTTTATTATTGTATTATTGGGGTTATTGATTATATATATATATATATATATATATATATATATATATATATATATATATATATATATATATATATATTATAAATATATTATATTATTATTATTATTATTATTATTATTATTATTATTATTATTATTATTATTATTATTATTATTATTATTATTATTATTATTATTATTATTATTATTATTATTATTATTATTATTATTATTATTATTATTATTGTTATTATTATTATTATTATTATAATATGAGCACATACAATCTTACACAAAATACTTAATAAATTTTTTCTTTTTCTATCTGTATATATATATATATATATATATATATATATATATATATATATTAGTGATGGGACGATTAATCGTCATCGTCATCGTCATCGGCAAAATCGGCATATTTTTTTTCAATCGTCATCGGCAAATTTCGCTGATTATTTTGCCGATTAATTGAACAAATATTAAGAATTTTGAATAATATTAAAACTCAATAATAATAATAATAATAATAATAATAATAATAATAATAATAATAATAATAATAATAATAATAATAATAATAATAATAATAATAATAATAATAATAATAATAATAATAATAATAATAATAATAATAATAATATTTATATATATATATATATATATATATATATATATATATATATATATATATATATATATATATATATTTATTGTATATATATATATATATATATATATATATATATAGAACAGCATATAGCAATATTAATAATAATTATATATATATATATATATATATATATATATATATATATATATATATATATATATATATATATATATATATATATATATATTTATTTATATATATCTTTTTTCTTTTATGGTATGTATGACATTCCAGTGCCTAATGGTTCGTCTTTCTGTTATGCGTTCATATCCACACTCATCCTCCAGACAACATATCATATACACATACTTATATATCCACACACCCCTTCTAGACAACATCTTACAGACATCCCTATCCCTTATATCCATACACGTAGGGAGAAAAAATTGCCCACATCGTATGTCCTGCGTGTCGTAGAAGGCGACTAAGGGACGGTGGTAGTTAGGTTGGCTGCCTACTACCACTTATCTTTTGCCAGGAATGCTAATGCATGCCTCGGAGAAGGTCGTGATCGCAGTAGGCGCCCTTCTATCCTTCGGCGAAAATGTATGAATCGTATCTGTATATGAAATGTCAGAGGAATAAATGTTGATGAGATGAAGAGAGAGGTGATGGATGTATTTAGAAAGGGCAAATTTGATTTGCTCGCTGTGACTGAAACAAAGATGAAAGGAAACGGTGAAAATGAGTGGTGTGGTGTGAAATGTGTTTGTGTTGCTGTGGAAAGGAATGAGAGGGGGATAGAAGGATTTGCAATTCTGATGAGTGAGTTGTGGTAGAGAGCTATGGTAGATTTTGTGTGTGTGTGAGTACTAGAAGTCTAAAGGTTAAATTTAAGTTTGAAAAGGTCAAAATTTGTGTTGTTGCGACAAATGATCCATCTGAGGGTAATGTTGAAAAGAGTACGATTTTCTGGGATAATCTGAATGATGTTTTGGATGGGGGGAATAGGAGATTCAGTTCATTTGCCACATATCTGCCCATTCAAGGATTTTTTTTTTACAGTTGTCACCACCACTCACGGGCAGAGCCCTATTCAAGGAGGGGGTGTAGTACTCTCAAAAGTTCACCCTCTAGCGCAAATTACGCATATGAGCACAGACGCAGGCTTTAAATGAGGAGATTAAATTCAGTAGGAAATACAGAAGATGGAAGAGAATTCCACAAAACAGAGGTGGTGGGAAAGAAGGAAGCACCACAGCAAACTAGCCTGGAGTTACCAATGTCAACACAATACTCGTGCGTAGATAATACAGCACCTATTGTGCTACGAAGGCGTCGTAAAGGTGGTGGTACGCGAGTGATAAGTTCAATCGAGCACTTGCAGCTGCGGTACCTATAGGAAAGAGATAAAGCACCAACATCGCCTCGCAAAGATAGTACAGAACAGTACAGAACAGTTTATAAGCCTTTTTGCCGTTGACTCGACCCTGTCCAAAAGCCGGGTGAAACCAGAGCCCCCAGATATGAGAGCAGTAATCCATACAAGGGCGGATAGGATCACTGTATAGCGGAGCAACTGAGAAAAGGAGGAAAGTCTCACAGTCTAAACAGAACTTCAGTTCTTTGAGGCCGCCCTAGCAACCGTTGTGATGTGAGGTTTCCAAGACATTTTTTTGTTCATGTTAAGGCCAAGGATGTTTATATTGTCAACAGGAGAGACGACAGAACCGTCGAAAGAGACAGGAAAGTTAGAAGGTATTTTGGAGAAGGAGATTTGTAAAAGTTGGGTTTTTAAAGAATTGAATTTCACAAAGTTATTTCTATCCATCAGCGAGAATAAAATCGGAAAGATTAAGACGAGAGGCAATTCTAAAAGTAAAAGTGGGAGTAGAATTGATATGAGTTAAAGAATGAAGGGTCGAGTCATCGGAATATGAGTGGATAGAGTTAGAGGTGCATGTGAGAAGATCATTAATGAAAAGTAGGAATAAAGTAGGAGATAAGACAGAACCCTGAGGAACACCACTATTGACAGAAAAGAAGAAGAAGTCGCCCCCATCAACAACAGCCGATATTGAGCGATTTGAAAGAAAGCTAGATATAAGTAAGCAAAGAGAAGGAGGAAACCCAAAGGAGGGGAGCTTGGAAAGCAGTGACGCGTGCCATACTCGGTCAAATGCTTTGGATATGTCAAGCGCCACCACCCAAGTCTCCCCGTAGTTCCTAAGAGCGAAAAACCATAAATCGGTTAGATAGGAATGTATATCGCCAGTAGACTTCGTGCAACGAGAGCCGTACTGGCGATCGGAGTGAGTTTCCAGATGATCTAAGAAGTGAGTTGAGAAGGGTTTCAAAGATCTTAGATAGAATACAAGTGAGAGCTACAGGGCGATAGTTAGAAGGATCAGAGCGGCTTCCTTTTTTCGGAATATTTTGGACATGTGAGAGCTTCCAACACTGAGGGAGGGAAAGTGCTAGTATTGAGACATAGAGAATATAGTTGAGCGAGGGGCCGAAAAGATTAGCCTTTTCAGTTGGAGAATTAGCAACACAATGATAAGATCGAATAAGAGGAGGAAAGGCAGATTTTCA
>JABUQX010076916.1:42500-45000 GCA_015478945.1 Trachelipus rathkii
TTTTCGTAACTAAAGTTTTAATTTTTTTTATTTGTTTAAAGATCTTTATATAAAATGTTGAAGATCCATATCAACATCCGAGAAAATTGAAATTGAAATTAAACATTACTGATAGCTACCTGTTGTCCTGATTGTTACTTATTGTTAAACTAATTTGTTCGGAAGTTGTGATTCCAATATCTTTATATATTAATACTGGTCTCTGAAATGAAATCGATAATTAATTTAGAGATATTGGTACTCGGCAGGGTTGCGGAGTCGGAGTCGGAGTCGGAGTCGGAGTCGGAGTCGGAGTCGGAGTCGCGGAGTCGGGGAGTCGGTAGTTTTGAAGAGGGTGGAGTCGGAGTCGGAGTCGGAGTCGGTAGTTTTGAAGAGGGTGGAGTCGGAGTCGGAGTCGGAGTCGGTTACGGTTTCAAGATAAGTTGGAGTCGGAAAATTTTAAACTGACAAAGTTATAAATTGTGACTCTGTGAATGACTTTAATCACTTCATGCAAGTTTATTGACTTTCGACTTCCCCATCACAAAATGCAATTGCAAACTTCGAAGATTTTTAACCAACACCTTATGTTTCAATTTGGATTATATTCTAAATAAATCAACCTTTCAACCTATTACCATCTATATTTAAGATACTGAAGGAAAAAAAGACTCCATGGTACGAAGAGAAATTTCTCTCATTGACAATTAATATTATTATTAAGCTTGTTGGTTTAATATTGATCCAATCTACCAGGTAAGCTTAAACTGGAGTGAATGAGATAGATAAATGGGGCACTGTGCAGAGAGGGAAAGAGTATAAAAGGAATAGCAGGAAAGTTCAAGAATGAAAGTGAGGAAAAATCTGCGAAGTTGGATGAAGAATTTATAAGTATCTCTGATAGTAGAATCTCATGAAGATATACTAGAGAAAGTTCAGAGTATTAGTATGAAAAGCTTCTGAAATATTAGAAGAGCTTAGTCGAGAAGCGTCGATTGGTTTCAAGAAAAAGGTCAAGGTCCTTCCTAATCCTTGTACATACAAAATATTCCATAACTTTAAATAAAATTTCTTTGCTGTACTGAAAGAAGTGAAAAATTTTATGTAACTTCGAAGAGTATCAAGACATTGTACAAGAAGCTGAAATTTGCTGTTACTGCTCTACCTCCAATGCAAGTTAGCGTGGAACTGCTTTTTCCTCTTCGCATTATAAAATCAGACCAAAGAGGAAAAATGAAGAGGACCTGGCAGATGCTATTCTATTTTTAAGAACTAATCATTCAATGAGTAGATGATATTAGATGTAAGTTCATGTAACTAAGTAATGTAGTAGTTTATATATATATTATATATATATATATATATATATATATATATTATATATATATATAATATATATATATATATATATATATATATATATATATATAATCTGTAGACCCCTTCCCTAAATTATTTAAGTTATCAAAATTTTTTGATGGCTTAAGTCTCTTAATTATAATTTTTAATAATAATAATAAAAATAATAGTTAATCAAAGCAAATTAAGAATATATGTTTTATTAATAGAAATGAGGAAACATATTTGTAGTTGGTGAAGATTTCTTAGTTGAAGTGGCTGTTGTTCCATATATATATATATATATATATATATATATATATATATATATATTATATATATATAATATATATATATATATATATATATATATATATATATATATATTATATATTCTATCTTTCTTTCCTCCTCCCAGGAAGGATTCTTCATCCTCTCAGCCGCGCAAGCATCTTTCTCCAGACGTCTCCTCTCCTGCACTATTCCTCTTTTCTTCAGCGCTCTCATATTTGGTAGCTGATATCTTTCCAGAGAGTCCTCCACCGATTTCGCCCATCTCTTCTTCGGTCTTCCCTTTGGGTCTTCCTGCCCTCTGGTGTCCCATTCCCAATCTTCTTTCGGCATTCTCTCCTGCTCCATCCTCTCCAGATGTTCCCACCATCTCAATCTCCCCCACATCCATCTTTCAGTGCCATCTTCTTCACACCTATATCTTCTCTAAATAACTTAATTTCTTATTCTGTCTCTCTTACTCTTTCCAATCATAGTTCTTAATATCCTCATCTCCGCCGCTACTACTCTCTACTCTCCTCTCTTGTATTCTACTCTCCTCTCGTTCTCGTTGTATTGTCATGTTTTCCGCTCCGTACAACAGTGTGGGAGTCAGTATGCTGTTAAAAATCACTTTTTTAACCTCTATTCCGATGTTTCTATCTTTCATCATGGGGTACACCGCTTTCATAACTAATCCATACTTTTCATTCTTCGCGTTAATCTCGTCCTCCACTTCCCCCCTTCTGTTTAAAAACACCTCCTGAAAGATAATTGCAGGTATTTTACTGCCTTCACCTCCTCTCTCACCATCATTCTCATCAACCTCCTCATTTCCTCCGGTTTTTGTTAATATCTCTGTCTTCTGTATGCTCATCTTCATCCCTGCTTCCTCCAACTCCTCCGCAAACAA
>JABUQX010076916.1:50000-70575 GCA_015478945.1 Trachelipus rathkii
GCGACTGGGAATACGGTTCAAAGGAATGGAGAATAATAGGGAACCGCCTCTTAAACATATTATGTTTGAATAGATGGTGCTATTTAAGATAACTGATGCCAAATTCTTTACTAACCCTTAGAGACGGATGCCTTGTAGGTGGTGAAGTGTGAAAGAACACTTTGAAACATGCTGAAATATTTTTTTGAACGATTAATAGATTCATATGAAAAGAGTTATAGTCTATGTCGGATGTATTCTTTGTGGTCTCTGATGTGACCAAGAAAGGGTAGGGTTAATTTGGGAATAAAGGTCATCATAAGCAGGAGCGAAGGTAATTATCGGTACTCAAAATATTTGGTCAAATCAATATTATAAATACAATCTAAATCAAGTTAAATGCAGCCAGAACCTAATCGTAAATCTCACACTGGTTACCTTCCTCCGAAGGGTGAATGTATCAAAAACTGTGTAGTGCACACTTGTACTGGTGGATTGATTTCTGGTAATTTGGAAGAGTTTGTCGCTTAATAAATGGCCGTTTAAGGAGGGTATTTGTGCCTCCGAGGATACTATGTTGAAGGTTCATGAAGCAGTTTATTACTTTAATTTAATTGATAGACTTTTTTTATTAATTTGTATTTTTGATTTGAGTAAGGGAGATAAAGGGGAACTGTAAGGATATTTGGGATAGGGGAATTTAGTTTATTTTGGGTGTGGCAGCGCGAAGTTAATATTAGTATAAAATAGTAGATGTGTAGTAATTTTTATTTTCATGGCAACTACAGTAAAAAGAAAAATTAAGGGTTTTCCATAAATGCGGATATCCTTTATGTAATTTCTTCGTTTCCACACCTTTACTGATTTACCTTTATTCATCCCTTTGGGCCACTTTCGGGGAAACCAACGGACAATTTATAGAATTTGCCTTCTTCGATGAGTTATGGTTTAGTACTTCTTTCAAATCACCGCGGGATTAGTACTGTCAGAGTGCTAGCGAGTTCAGTTTGCTTTGACTGCGGTAAGGTGCTCTTTTCTTTAGAACGTTAAATACTTGTGATGGCCATTCTTATAACTTCACAAACTGAGAAATCAAATTACATTTGTTCTCCAATACCACATTGTTGTCTTTTTTTGTCGTTCCTTCCGCGTTTCAGCAGTCTTACGTTTGTTGCCGATGTGCTTCTGAACCGCTAACTGGACTGATCGTCAATCATATTTGATCACAAGTCGCAAAACTAAACTTTATGACTTCGTGCAAGCATCTTCATCGATATATCACCATACTTATTTATGTGCATTTTTTCTAGATTTGGAGTCTACCGGGATTACCAAAATTTTACCTCATCCTCTTTATTTTTACTTAAATTATATTCCAATCCAACAAAAAATTTACCGACTTAGTACCACTTTCCTCAGTGACCGAGCTTGGTATAGTCTAGCTCTCACTTTATGTCATGAGAATATTATCGATAAATGGTTACAGTGTTCCGCAAATGTGAAAAGCAATTGAAAAACCTTTTAAACAGACTGAGAATTCTCAAGATTTCCATTGAGTTCAAATTTCTAATTCACATTTGCCCACATGGGATTGTGTTTCCTAGAAAGCAGACTAGATCTCCGCAAGTGTACTTGGCATCTTTCCGTTTGGGGGGAATAGCTTATAATATTTAAACCAGACGATGCAAAAGATGTTCTTTTTCATGAACAGCCGTAAGGAAATTCGGAAAGGGGTTACTGGTAATATGCTTCGGAGTTCCGGATTCAGTAACTTAGTTAATACAATCATTCAAGAAACAGAGAACGGAAAATATTAACTAATGTCTTTGTCCAAAGTTATCCTTAGCACCAAAAGTGAATAGGATTAGAGGTACACGAATAACAGAAAAGTCGACCGATTACACAAACATAATTAAAAATGTCTATATCGGCGGTTAACCCTTTTGCTTCAAAAAGCCCACACAAGAAAAATATATAATAGTCCTTCAAATGCCTGAAATCCCAAGAATCTCCGTAATCTTACCTGTATTCAGTGAGTTGCCTCCTACCACCCATACTTCCAACATAAAAGTTAAAACTGGTTCTTCTTGTTGATCGTGCAACTGGCAGTCCAGGCTGACTTATACACGTAGCATCGGTTAGAATGCAGGTTCCCCATTTCCCTGTATGAGGAGTTGGAATTGTTCAAACATGTCTTCGTGGATATATCATTGAGTTGTTGACTATATAGTGTTTTCACAATCAACGAAATAGTAAAATATTAGAATAACTATTAAGATCAGATCACCTTAATTGGTCAGCGGGAGTTTTCAAATCCATTATTCATATGATTAAAACTGGGCCACTATAAGAGGACCAAAAAAAAAATTTACTGTATATCCCCTACAAACTTTATTGTGTCACTGACATGGCGGTGTATGAGGTCATTTGTTGTTTTTCGTCTCTGCTTACTGACAAAAGAGAAAACTTCGTGTGATAAGTTTTCGCTCAGAGTGGCCCATCTAATAGCCAAGTGCATCAACATGCGATGGGAGTGTGCAGGCAGTTCTTTCACTCCAAAAACGGGGTTAAGGGGTACGTAGTGCCATGGTGCCGCGGTGAAGGGAACTAGAGAAAGGAGGCTCGTATGACGAGTTTAGCGTAGGTGACAAGAGAATGGATACAGTTATAATAATGGGTGAACGGGGCGCGCGCTTATTTAAGGGTATAGCTGGTCATGGTTCTGGATAGATTGACCTATTTGGGTTCGGCAGTGCGTGAGGGTTTAGGTTGGGTCAGGTGGCCTATTGGCGTGGTTTAGAATGTAGTAGATGTTTATCGCATAATATGTGTGTGCGGGTTGGGGTTGGGAGAGTTTTGTGGATGTGGGCTATTAGGTGATTGATTTGTTGTGCGTGAGGGTGTGGGCTGGTAAAATAATATTTTGTTGAATACTGGAACCATATGGTAAGTGGACTAATATTGTTTGGGCAGATCTGTTAGAATAAATTTCGGTATTTTTTCTATTATTATTGTTGTGAAGCGGGTTGGGGGGGAGGGGGTGGGGTGGGGTGGTGGGGGGGGGCAAGGGCTAGTCCGAATGGTGTGTCATAGGGAGGGGGCTAGTGATCTGCGGATGTTGATCGAAGATTATTGCGGGCGAATTGAGGCGGCGTGGGGTGGGTGATTGGGGCGGGTTTTTGGGGGTGTGGTTGGTTGGTGGTGTTAAGAATGGACGAGGCTAGGATTGAGGTTGGTGGAAGTGGGGGTTTTGGTGGTTGTGATTTAATTGTTGTGGCTGTGTCAGAGACATGTGGAATTAAGGAGGCGGGAAGAGAGCTGTCTTGGGGTTTGGTGAAGGGATGGTTGAGAGAGTTTGGGTGGGGATTGTTGTGGGCGGCATGAGGAGGATTGGACAGGGTCAAGGTTGAAAATATGGATATGGGGCAGGGCAGAAGTGGTGTCTGGATGCGTAAATAGAAATCAAGGGATATGAGCAACGTTTCTAAAATAAAATCTAAGGAAACATAATCATCCACTTGAAGTTTTACGCCTTAAAATAAAAACCCCACCAAAAAGAACGATTGTTCATATGGCAAAGGTGAGGAGAGACAGAGTATAAGTGCGTTAGTGACTGCAGAATGATTGGTGAAGACAAGGTGCGTTTAAGAGTGTTAGGAGGATGTGTGGATCATCTTTACATTGAAACAAAATGAATGAGAATGAGGGAGAAGAGAATAAATTGTATTTAGGTCTTTTAGATTTTCAAACAGGGCGTAATGATAGGGTTAATGGGAAGCTCTATGGCAGGTGTTAGTAGACATTATGGTGTTTTGTGTAGGTTCTGAATGGAATCAAAGTTATGTATGAATGATATTAAAGAAAGCATGTGTAAGAATAACTGGTGTCGAAAGTGATTGGTTTTAGGGAAATTATAGGGAGTGAGGCAAGGGATATGTTATTCTCCATGGTTATTTAATTTGTATATGGATGGGGGTCGCAGGAGATGGTGTTAGAATGATGGAGAATGGAGGTGAGTGAAGGTGCCCTACCTATTTTGGCGAGATGATTTGGTTTTGGGTGTGGTGAATATGAAGAGTTTGAGAGTAGAGGATGGGTAGAGATTTGGCAAGGGTGTGTAAAAGGAGGGGTTTGAAAGTAAACGTGATAAAAGTAAGGTTATGGTTGTGAAGTGAGGACAGTCCTCAATTGTTGAAGTTGTTTTAGATGACTTTTGGGGAAAAGACGATTATTATATTTAGGATAATATATGTTGGATTTTAAAGGGGAACGGATGATTGCAGAGTGTAGTAGGAAAGTTGTGAATGGTAGGAAGGTGGCTGGTGCAATTAAATCGTTGGTGAATGCGAAAGGACTAATTTTGAGTGGCACTAGGGTCCCTTACATGAGGGTATGTTAATGTGTTAATGTATAGTAGTAAGACTATGGTCTGGAATAAGAGGTATAGATCTAAAGTTCAATGTGTTCAGATGGACAATGTTAAGGGCGTGTAGGTGTGAGAAGAATTGATAAAATGAGAAATGAACAGTTGTGTGGTGTGAAGAAAGGGGTAAATGATAGAATAAATGAAAGTACATTGACATGGTTTGGTCATGTGGAAAGGATGAATGATAGTCGATTGATTAAGCGGATGAATAGTGGTGAGTGTTGGGAGTTGACCAGAAGGGAGACTGAAGAAAAAAAGTGGATTAAGTCAGTAAAGAAATGTCTGGAGGAAAGAAATGAGAGTTTGGCAGAGCCAAGAAGAAAGGTGCATAAAAGGAGTGAATGGCGTGGTTTTGTGAGGGGGCATGGTTGTGTCCCACCTGGTTCAGAGGATGAACCCTGCATTGACGATATGCCATATTGAGGGTCCGTTGCGGTTCCGTGAAGCTCTAGGGTGGATTTTTCTGAAATGCGATGGAGTTCTCACTAATAGGTATGTTTTTAGAGGGGCGGAAGTAAGGCTGGGCTTCCTTTCGACTTGTGTCATATTCTTCTACTGGTTTTCTGTTTCCGGTGCATGTCACGCACCTTAACCCCAGTCTTGATGGGGAAAAGGTAGATGATGATGATATATATATTAGTGATGGGAAGATTAAGAATTTTTGACGATGACGATTAATTGAAAAATGTATTTTAAAAATTTATAATAAGGAAGAATTAAATTGTGTTCACTTCATTCTTATTTAAATGTGTAAATACATTAAGAACCGCTTTAAGATAAAGTTTTCCTATTATTCATTAACATCTTGGTTTTGATTCTAATTTTTAAATAATAATAATAATAATAATAATAATAATAATAATAATAATAATAATAATAATAATAATAATAATAATAATAATAATAATAAGGAAGTGGGTAGAATTAAGAGTGAGAAGTTAAGTGAACAAGGTAATAAGTAGTAGTATTTAAGAGCGTGCGCAAGTAAATCAGTTGAATGTGAGTGAACAAATAGAAATTGACCAAATCTGGAAGAAAATGAAGGAAGCGGTTGTTAGCAGTGCAAAAGAAGTATGTAATGTGCTAAAGTTAAGAAGTAAGAATGTTAACAGTGAGTGGTGGAATGAAGAGGTGATGCAAGCGGTTAAAAGAAAAAAAGAAGAAGCGTGGTTGAATGTACTAAAAGAGAATGATGAGGTTTGAAAAGAAAGTGCTTGGAATGATATATAAGGAGGAAAACGGAAATACTAAAAGGTGCATACGTAGGAGGAAAAAAAAGGTAAATGAACAGTTTGGAAGGAGGATGAATGGGGACTTACAAGGGGATAGAGAGCTCTTTTCTGGAAGGAAGCGCAAAAGGTTAAGAATGAGAATAAGGGGAATCTGCTTAGAATGAATAGGGATGGTGCTTTCGTAAACTGATGAAATGGATGTGAGGGGAGTGTGGAGAGATTTCTTCGAAAATCTGCATAACATTGGCAGTAAAAGATGTGATAGTGAATGTGTGTAGGTTTGATGGTGCAAGAAGGAATATTGGTATTTTGGGATGAGGTCATTAAGTTAATTGGTAATGGGGTAGAGTGAGAAGGTTGAAGAAAATGGATAAATCTGCAGGTATATATTGGAAAATTACTGGTGAAATGATCAAGAACGGAGGCGAGATGGAGATTCGTTGGGATTTGGGAAGTTGTGTAATAAAAAAGCGTTATTGGATGGGTTATAAATTCCTGAGGGATTGGAAAGGAGAAGCAGTAATGTACCCTTAGATAAGGGTAAGGGAGATAAAGGGAACTGTAGGAATTATAGGGGAATTAGTTTATTGCAATAGGCGTATGATAGGATTAATAGGGAAGCTCTATGACAGTTAGTGATATATGGTGGTGGTGGCAAGCTTCTGAATGGAATCAAAAGTATGTAATACGTATGACGATAGTGAACCGTGTGTAAGAATAAATGAAGTCGAAAGTGATTGGTTTAATATTAATAGAGGAGTGAGGCAGGGATGTGTTAGGTCTTCTTGGTTATTCAATTTGTATATGGATGGGGTTATGAAAGAATTAGAGGTGGGGTTGGCAAGGGATCTTGTTAGAATTATGGAGAATGGAAGAGAGTGGAAGGTGCTGTACCTATTATATGCGGATGATCTGGTTTTGTGTCGCGAATCGGAAGAGGGTTTGAGAGGATAGGTGGAGATTTGACAGGGTGTGTATAAGGAGGGGTTTGAAAGCAAAAGTAGATTAGAGAAAGGTTATGGATGTGAGTGAGGACAGCACTCGGTGTGAAATTATGTTAGATGGTGAGCAGCTAGAACAAGTGACAGTTGAAATATTTAGGATGAAAAGGGAATGGATGAAGCAGAGTGTAGTAGGAAAGTTGTGAAGGGCAGGAAGGTGGCTGGTGCAATTAAACGTTGGTGGATGTAAAGGGGCTAAATCTTGAGTGCGCTTGGGTCTTACAAGAGAGTATGTTGTTACCTGTGTTAATGTACAGTAGTGAGACTATGGTCTGGAATAAGTGGTATAGATCTAAAGTTCAATGTGTTCAGATGGACAATCTACGAGGTTTGTTAGGTGTGAGAATAATTGATAAAATGAGGAATGAACGTATCAGAGATGTGCGTGGTGTGAAGAAAGGGGTAAATGAGAGAATAATAAATGAAGGTACGTTGAGATGGTTTGGTCATGTGGAAAGGATGGATGATGGTTGGTTATGCGGATGTATAGTGGTGAGTGTCCTGGGAATCGACGACTGGGAGACCAAAAAAAAAGTGGATTGAGTCAGTAAAGGAATGCCTGGAGGAGAGAAATTTGAGGTTGGCAAAAACGAGGCGGAGAAGAAAGAATGCCTAAAGATTCGAATGGCGGGGTTTTGTGAGGGGGTATGGTTTGTGGCCCATCTGGGCCAAGGGAATGAAACCCCACATCTGACGAGATAACATAAGTGAGGTGTCCGTCACGGTCCCGTGAAGCTCTAGGGTGGATTTTCTGACTGCGACGAGTTCCCACTTAAAGTTATAAAGGGGGCGGTAATGCTGGGCTTTCTTTTCGATTTGCGTCATATTCTTCTACTACTTTTCTGTTTCCGGTGCAGGCTACGTACCTTACCCCCAGTCTTGGGGAAAGGTGGGTGATGATGATGGTTGGTTTATCACACGTGGTGTGGAGAGAACTACCGCATTGTGAACAAAAGTTTGGTAGGGATATACAGTATTTTTTTTGGGTGGCCAAGCTTATGGCATTTGAAACACCTCCGCTGGGGATCTATAGTATTTTTGAGGGTGGTCAAACTTACAGCATTTGAACATCCACCTCGGGAAGGGGATGTAAGTCCGGACCGTATGCACAGTAAAGAAAAGTTTAACTTTGGTTGGAGGGAATGGCACACTGAAGGTAAATAGGAGACTTGGGTTTGGCATTGAAGGGTTCTCCTTGTGAGCAGGAACCGATAGACATTTGTGATCGACATGTTTCTTCTTCGAAGATAAGAAAAGAATATCTTCCGTTGTATCTGAACGGAACTCCGAAGCATATACAGTACCTTTCGATGGATAAAGAACATCGTCTGGTTTAAATATTATAAGGATTCCCCCAAACGGGAAAGATGCAAGTACTTGGTTCTGCTTTCTGGAGGCAACATGGATCAGAATGGATCCATTCCTCATTGGTGTCGACTGTATCTCATGAGTAAGGAGAGCTGCTTCCAATGTGTCACTGAGGACAAAGTGGCTACTAGTGGTAAGTTTTTGGGACATAGTGGAATTTAAGTAAAAATAAAGAGGATGAGGTAAAATTTGGAACCCCGGAAGGGGGATTCGAGAGAGCGATCGTAATTGCTTGTTGATCATGTTGACGTCGTCCAGGAGGGGAACCCTGCTGACGCGGGGGCTCCTGGGATGTAATTTGGGTTTTCAGTTTGTGAGTTGAGGCCATCACAGTATTTTCTGTTCAAGAAGAGAACCTCGGCAATAGAAACGCTGCTGAGGACTAGAGGCCGGGTGAAAGAAGTACTAACCAGCTCATCGACAAGGGCATCATATTGGTCCTTGGTCCCGAGATGGCCAGGGAGAGGTAAGGTGGGGAACCCGACAGATAATGAGGTTCGCCTTTATTGGAAACCTTATTTTTCTTTTCTGATTGTCATGAAAATAAATTCTCCTATAATAACTACACCTTAAGAGATAATCACAAATACAATAATAAAAATAATATAAAAATTAGATATGTCCTGGCAGCGTAACCGAGGAAACCTCTCCCCTCAAAAGCCCGGAGCTCAAAGTCTCCTCCCCCGAAACCTCGACTAAAAACTGATGCAGAACTATTTAGTAAACACTAAAGCGAACTGCTCGTGCTCGCGAACAGTTTGACAAAATACCATATATTGTGTACCACAAAGCCTCCTCAGGGGTTAGTAAAGGATGGGGTCCCCTACAACAGGCGGCCTGAAGAAAGGCGAGAACCACCGGCGTTTGACCCGTACCCAAACCCAAAGCTGAAGGAGGGACAAATGAGGCACAGGGTCAGCAGCTAGATAGCCACCAGGATTCAGGAGGGAACGGGGCCTACTCCCATAAGAGATCAGGAATAAGTAGGATAGTATGTACAGAAAATGGAAAAGGGACACAAACTAAGGAAGAAAGGGGAATAAAAATGGTATGCATAAAATACAAAAACAAAGTTAGCAATACGAAAAACAAAAAGAATAAAACTAATAAAAATGACAAAAATAACAGCAGCAATAAATAATAATAATAATAATAAACTATAAAAAAGTTGGAAATAAGAGAACCACTAAACAAAAGAGAGGGGGGGGGGAGAAATCAAATGAAAGCACTAAGATAAGTCTCCGCAGATACAATTTGAAAATGTATCAGAGCCCTTTCACCAAATAATTTTAAGACTCTTTGTTAACGGTGGAAGGGGGGGGGGGGGGGGTTGATGAGTAAAGAACAATGGAAGTAAAAATCACATTATTACATTTACAATTTGGACAAATGAAACAAATAACATGGCAAAAATACTTGAATAAATTGGGAAAACAATAATTGCAAATTGAGGAAATTTCTAATAAAAAGAATATAAAAGTAGTTCCGTATCTCTTAAAAGAAGCTTGAAATTCCACTTAATTGCTACAAATCTAGTCCTCGTCATAGGTGATAGGCAGCCTCTTTCACCTGCTTGGTAGGCAAGTGCCCCTCTCCCTGTGGCTCAGGTCCGGGTCATAGAAGTAATATTCTAGATTCAAAACAACTAAGTCATCATGGCAACATCAAATTAATAAATTAAAAATACATCCTAAATATGCAAATTTTTCCTACCATATTTTTATTTTAACGTTTGCCTAAAATTCGATAACGTATATCCAGTCTCAAGTAACCTTAACCATTAACCCTGCAACTACATTAAGTAGTTGACTTTAAAACGTTTCCAATTTGAAATTATAACTTACATCTTCATCTGTGAATCTGTCTCCCATTGTTGTCAAAAGTTCTCTTAAGACTTCTTCATTTAAGTGGCCATTATTGCTCTCATCAAAGCAACCAAAAGCATTTTTGATGACTTCTTCAGGATCCGTACCCTACAATAATAATTAAAAATTAGTATCATCATTAATAAATCTGATGAATTATTGTACGACTTCGAAGGATTTCAGGGGTGCAGGAAGTCCAACGATACAATAATAAAACAGAGAAAAATATGCAATAAAAACAATGAGAAATGCAAAAATCCATTACCGAATTTAAATGAATACATCATTTGGGTAAAAATTTTTATCAAAGGAAATTAAAATCAACAGTATGTCACTAACTAGTCTTAAGTGTTTGCTTGAGCCAATATAATTTTATAGAAAATTTCGTAGCTGAATAAAGTTAAAAATTAGTATAGATTAACTTTATAAATTAAAGCTACAAAGCAAATAAATAAAACAAAATTCTTAATCTATTCAACAAATAGAAAATTCAAAGCAAATATTTTAATGATTATAATTCTGAGCTAAAAAAAATACATTGCTCTACAGAACCATAATCAAATTGGAAGACATTAGCTTTAGAATCCAATAATAATTAGAATTGGTTTTTATTATCCAAAAAGGTATATTATCATCATTCTCGTTGATAAATATGCAATCTTATAAAACTTTTAATAGACATATAAAATTATTGCATTACATTACACATTTATAATAAATAAAAGAACTTAATTTTTAATTGTAGACTTAAATAGCATAAGTAATTATCTAGTTTAGCTGACCAATGTTAAAAGATTTTCACCTGCAACCTGTCCCCAAATAATGTGAGAAACATTGTGAAGTTGATAGGGCCTGGAGCTTCATTCATCATGCCATCCAAGTAGTTGTCAGTTGGATTTTTTCCTGAAAAAAAAAAAATAATAATAATAATTTGAGTAATTAGGTACAGACAGAATCTGAAAGCTACTTATGAAAAACTGAGAAACAGAGGTAAATGAATAGAACAATTAGAGTAATAAATGCCTGTCATTTGAGAATAAATAACTTTAACAAAAGTGTTTAAATATATATAATGGCTTAATTAAAACATTTTGCATTTGCTATAATAAAAACGTTATAACTTTATAACGTTAATCTAAAAGATTGAGACTTTTTCAGCCAAACTACTAAATTTTCTCTAT
This sequence comes from Trachelipus rathkii, assembly GCA_015478945.1. NCBI lineage: Eukaryota > Metazoa > Arthropoda > Malacostraca > Isopoda > Trachelipodidae > Trachelipus > Trachelipus rathkii. The sequence goes on from JABUQX010076916.1 coordinate 61,053, forward strand.
CTGAAATAATATAACATCGACAAAACACAAGATTTTATTTATGGTCAAAATTTATTATATATAAAGTTACCGAGCTTTCAATTGTTTCTTTTAAAACCACTGTAAACTGCACGTAACTGCAAAAGTAATTTTTATTTTACTACACATCACAACTCGAAAAATTTCTACAATAACACATGAAATTGTGGGCCATGTATTTTAGGAACCAAAAATTCACGTTGTTCATGTTATGCGATTAGTCTCTCATGTATTTTATATTTAGTCTTAAAATGAATACTTATTTCCAAAGAAAAACTTGGGTAAATTTATAGAACTTAATGGAAGAACAATATGATGAAATACCAACTGTTACTATCTACAATTTACCTACAATATCTAGATGAAGCCGCTTCTCATAGGAGGGGAGGGTGGGCGACAGAGTGTGTGTGTGTGTTTGTTGATAAAGTTTGCCATCAAACTGAAAATATGAGTCAGCTTTACAGTCAAAGTGAGGAGGTCTGTATAAGTAATCCTTTCATAGCCAAAAGCAGTATCATTGTCATCGCAGACCAGGTCAGTAATAATATCGATTGTCTCTTCCAATGGTACATTTGTGAAGAGAGAGGAAGTTCCAACTAACCATAATTAAGTTTTGAGCAGAAAGGTAGCTAATTTCTTGGGCAAATTCATAAGAGCTTGTAACTGTATATTGATTGGTGGAGTAAGTTCTTAGAAAAGAGCACAAATATTAAGAGAGGTGATAAGTGTGTATTTTGTAAACTGCTAGTATGGGTCTGATAGGACAATTGTGCTTATGCACTTTGGTGGAGCCATATAGGATACCTAAGAATGATCCTGATAAATGAACGTCAATATAGACAATCCTGTGAAACACCTTTCTCAATTTTAAATGTTAGTATTCTATTGATTTTGTCTTCCAGTTTATTTACCAGTTTAAGTGAGTCAGTTTGACCTCTGAACTTTGAATTATCTAACAAAATGTAATGTCTTATCCAAAATCACCACACCTCTCCACTTATCCGGTTCACATTGTGATTGTTGTAAAACTGTTTAAGGATGTTATAATCTTTAGGATGTATGATGGTATGAAAGATGGGATAGGGTTTCCCAATAAAAAATATTTGTAGGTAGTAGTTTTGTAATGCTGAATTTGCTCATCAATCCCAAAGTGGTTGGCATAAGGTACTAGTGCTCTCATTCATGATTAACTAGTGATGAAATTCCATAGGCTGAATGGATGTGTGTGTTACACACATTTGTTTGTGAACAAATCTGCCAGTTTCTATGACAGATTAGAACATGGAGAGAGTGCATCAAATTCTGTGCAAAACTAGTATAGAGCGCAAGAGAAAACAGCAAAATGATTCAACAAGGGTTTGGTTTTCAATCCTTTAGTCAGGCACTCGTGTTTCAGTAGTAAGAAAGGTTTAAGGAAAGTCAAATAAATAAATTGAAGACAATCGCACAGATAGGCCTTTGACCAGCACAACTCTTGAAAATGTAAAAAAATTTCAATTAATCTGGAATAATCAATGTCAGACCATTCATGATATATGAAAAAATTGATATTGGTTGTAATTCTACACAGCTTGCAAGAGGATCAACTGAAGAACTGGACTTGAACTGCATTGCAATCAAATTTGTTCATATGTTCCAGATGGATGAACAAATTCAGTAACATCAATTGGTAATAACATTAGAGATATAGAGACAGTCAACCAAATAGAATCAATCACCAAAAATGCTCATGCAAATCCACAAAACACCCTAGGACTTGTCAAATACATACATAGAATACTCAAAGCCTACCACTAAAAAAAAAAACTATAGCTAAAGTACATGCTAAACATACAGCCATAACATGAAGTTTAACCTTACTAACTACTGTAACTAAAAATCCTTCAATTTGGCTTAGTCAAAATATACTGTATGATACCCAAACTATCCATATATGCATCCAATCCTTTCTTAAATGTTGCAATTGAGTAGCCCTCAACAACCTCCTGTGGCAAACCATTCCAAAATTAACAATCCTATTACTGAATGAATACTTTCTTATCAAGATGACATGCCTTCTTAATTTTCTTACTGTGGTCCCTGGTCTCCCGTCTGTGGTCAACTATGAATTTATTGGTTTCTGAATTATCAATAGATGTAAATATATATTTTGTAGACTTGTATCATGTCCCCTTTAAGAAATCGCCATTCTACAGAAAACATTCCTAACTCTTTCAGCCTCTTCTCATAGCTATTACCCTCAAACCCAGAAATCATTCTTGTTGTTCTACGTTGCACTCTTTCTAGCATATCTATGTCTTTCCTTAAATATGGAGCCCAAACTTGTGCACAATACTCTAAAAACTGGCCTAAAATAGCTACTACACAGCTTACTTATAACTTCCCTGTTCTTGTAAATGCCATTGCGATTTATTATACCTAGCATCTTATTAGCTTTATTCCTTGCTTCCAAACACTGATTAGCTACTTTCAAATTACTGCTTATGATCACACCTAAATCTTTTTCTTGTATCTAGATTTAGCCCATCCCATTCCTTAACCTTTTTAGTTAAAACTTTGAGTAACCTAGGTGAACCTTACACTTTTTATAGGAAAGATACATTGTGCCTAAACATAACTCAACAAGTTATCAAAATCATTTGAATCTTTATACATACATCACTATTCTCATAATGAGGTAGTCAATTTAGTATCATCTACAAACATAGAAACTTACACATTTAAATTCCTATTACAAATCATATATATATATATATATATATATATATATATATATATATATATATATATATATATATATATATATATATATATATATATATATACTATATATATATATATATATATATATATATATATATTATATATATATATATATATATATATATATATATATATATATATATATATATATATATATATATAGTATATATATAGGGAGAGAGAGGTGAGCGATTATTAGCCGTATAAAAAAAAAAAAAAAAAAATATATATTATATATATATATATATATATATATATATATATATATATATATATACTATATATATATATATATATATATATATATATATATATATATATATATATATAATACTATATATATATATATATATATATATATATTAGTGATGGAACGATTAATCGTCATCGTCATCGTCATCGGCAAAAATCGGCATATTTTTTCAAATCGTCATCGTCATCGTCATCGGCAAATTTTGCCAATCCAATTAATTGAACAAATATTAAGAATTTTGAATAATAATAAAACTCAATAATAATAATAATAATAATAATAATAATAAAAAAAATAATAATAATAATAATAATAATAATAATAATAATAATAATAATAATAATAATAATAATAATAATAATAATAATAATAATAATAATAATAATAATAATAATAATAATAATAAAAATAATATAATAATAATAATAATAATAATAATAATAATAATAATAATAATAATAATAAATAATAATAATAATTATATATATATATATATATATATATATATATATATATATATATATATATATATATATATATATATATATATATATATATATATATATATATATATATATATATTTTTCTTATGGTATGTGTGACATTCCAGTGCCTAATGGTTCGCCTTTCTGTTCTGCGTTCATATCACACTCATCCTCAGACAACATATCATATACATACTTATATCCACACCCCTCTTCTAGACAACATCTTACAGACATCCCTCTCCCTTATATCCATACGTGTAGGGAGAAAAAATTGCCCACATCGTATGTCCTGCGTGTCGTAGAAGGCGACTAAGGGACGGTGGTAGTTAGGTTGGCTGCCTACTACCACTTATCTTTGCCAGGAATGCTAATTCATGCCTCGGAGAAGGTCGTGATCGCAGTAAGCGCCCTTCTATCCTTACGGCGAAAATGTATGAATCGTATCCGAAATAAATGTCAGAGGAATAAATGTTGAGGAGATGAGGGAGAGGGTGATAGATGTATTTAGAAAGGGCAAATTTGATTTGCGCTGTGTGAAACAAAGATGAAGAGCGGTGAAAATGAGTGGTGTGGTGTGAAATGTTGTGTTGGTGTGGGAAAAGAATGAGAGGGGATAGAAGGATTTACAATTCTGATGAGTGAGTTGTGGTAGAGAGCTATGGTAGATTTTATTATTATTAGTACTAGAAGTCTAAAGGTTAATTTAAGTTTGAAAAGGTCAAAGAATGTGTGGTTGTGTTGACGACATATGATCCATCTGAGGGGTAATGTTGATGAAAAGAGTACGATTTTCTGGGAAAATCTGAATGATATTTGGATGGGGGGGAATAAGAGACTCAGTTCATTTGCCACATATCACTGCCATTCAAGGATTTTTACAGTTGTCACCACCGCTCACGGGCAGAGCCCTATTCAGGAGAGTGTAGAACTCTCAAAAGTTCACCCTCTAGTACAAATTACGCATATGAGCACAGACACAAGCTTTTGAAGTGAGGAGATTAAATTCAGTAGAAATACAGAAGATGGAAGAAATTCCACAAAACAGAGGTGATGGGAAAGAAGGAAGCACCAAACTAGCCTGGGGTTACCAATGTCAACACAATACTTGTGCGCAGATACAGCACCTATTGTGCTACGAGGCGCGTCGTAAGGTGGTGGTACGCAGTGATAAGTTCCCTCGAGCACTTGCCGCTGCGGTACCTATAGGATGAGATAAAGCACCAACCTCACGCAAAGATAGGGTCAAGTGAACTGGAAGAAAGTGCAGAATGGTTTATAAGCCTTTTGCGCTTTACTCGACATGTCAAAACTTGAGCCATCCTTCTCCCCAGATATGAGAGCAGTACTCCTTACATTGGCGGATGCAGGACCTTTGTATAGCGGGCAACTGAGAAAGGAGGAGAAGAGTCTCACAGTCTAAACAGAACTTTCAGTTCTTTGAGGCCGCCCTAGCACACGTTGTGATGTGAGGTTTCCAAGACATTTTTGTTCATGTTAAGGCCAAGGATGTTTTATATTGTCAACAGGAGACGACAGAACCGTCAAAAGAGACAGGAAAGTTAGAGGTATTTTGGAGAGGAGATTTGTAAAAAGTTGGGTTTTTAAAAAAAAAAGAAAGAAAAAGAAAGAAAAAAAGTTATTTCTATCCATCAGCGAGAATAAAATCGGAAAGATTAAGACGAGGCAATTCCAGAAGTAAAAGTGGGTAGAATTGATGAGTTAAAGAATGAAGGGTCAGGTCATCGGAATACAGTGGATAGAGTTAGAGGTGCAGGTGAGAGAAGATCATTAATGAAAGTAGAATAAAGTAGGGAATAATTGAAAACCTTAAGGAACACTACAATAAAAATAAAAAAAAAGAAGAGTCGCCCCATCAACAACAGAAACGATATTGAGCGATTTGAAGAAAATAGATATAAGTAAGCAAAAAAAATAGAAAAGCAAATGAAAGGAGCTTCGAGGAGTGACGCGATGCCATACTCGGTCAAATGCTTTGGATATGTCAAGCGCCACTATCCAAGTCTCCCCGGTAGTTCTAAGAGCGAAAAACCATAAATCGGTTAGATTGGAATATATATCACCAGTAGACTTCGTGCAAAGAGAGCCGTACTGGCGATCGGAGTGAGTTTCCAGATGATCTAAGAAGTGAGTTGAGAAGGGTTTGATCTTAGATAGAATACAAGTGAGAGCTACAGGGCGATAGTAAGAAGGATCAGAGCGGCTTCCTTTTTCGGAATAGGTTGGACATGTGAGAGCTTCCAACACTGAGGGAGGGAAAGTGCTAATATTGAGACATAGAGAATATAGTTGAGCGAGGGGTCGAAGAGATTAGCCTTTTCAGTTGGAGAATTAGCAACACAATGATCAGATCGAATAAGAGGAGGAAAGGCAGATTTACAGAAGTTGCTAGAGATGAAAGATTTGTCAGTAAGAGAACCAAGGAGGTTGGCCCACTTTCTTTTAACTGCTTTGCTCGTCGAAGTATCCCTGCAACGATTTCTAGCTGAATGAAAGAGGATGATATGGTGATAGGAGGAACGAGAATTTTCCACACCCGATAGGCACTGTCTCTCTAGCCTGAATGGCCAGAGAATAAGCACGATCGAACCATGGATTGTGAGGAAGAAAAATTTAGTTTAAGAAGGAATGAATGAGGGAAGAAAAATTTAGCTGAAGGAATGAACCTGTGCTCATCCATCAACGATTACAGCTCCCTCCTTATCTTTTAAATCTTTATACATCCATCATTATTCCTTACTGAGGTAGCCAATTTGCTATCATCTGCAAACTTGGAAACCTTACATTTAAGTGGTCTAAATATTTTATACATATATGAGGAACAGCCACTTGACCCAAGAAATCATTACGGACCACAAACATGTCTCCTCATTTCCATTAATAAATACTTTTCATTTCTATTTATAACTATTGTGTGTGTGTGTGTGTGTGTGTGTGTGTATGTGTGTGTATGATTGGTATCGTTAAAATTATAAGTGTAACTATTAATGGTATTGTTTTATTTATTTTGTGTGTGTGTGTATGTGTGTGTGTGTGTAATATTAATTCGCAAGTTTGAAAGTAAATGAAATATTATTGTGTGTGTGTGTGTGTGTGTGTGTGTGTGTGTGTATTATTATTATTATTATTATTAAGACTTAAGGAATCAAAAATATTTTGATCGCTAAAATAATTTCAGGAGGTTGAACCCCTGTACACTCCTGTCTACAGCCTTATATATATATATATATATATATATATATATATATATATTTATATATATATATATATATACTATATATATATATATATATATATATATATATATATATAGGGTGTATCGTTAATATTACGAAAAAATTCAGTATGATATTCCTTGCATAAATATAAGATAATATGTGTCAATAAACATTTCACCGAAAACGCCTAGTTTCCAAGATACAAGGTGATGAAACTTATGTGGGACATATCTGATATATTCCATTGCCCGTCACGTGTGACACATCTCAACCTTTAATAATAACCACAAATATAAAGGTTACAGACTTTTGTTATTTACTAGTTCCGTATCTTGATTTCTTTATACGATACTAGTCCGTGTTACGTCAAGTTCTGTGTTCAAGTGTTGCTCATATTTTCAATGAATTAAAATATATTGAAATGTGCGATATGCATTTGTTTACGGTCGTACGAACAGTAATTCATTAACAGCCATGCGTCTCTATGAAGAAATATTACCCTAATCGTGTCATCCCACATCATACTATGTTGCACGTCTCCATCAACATTTTAGAAGAAGCAGGAAGTTTTAAAAACTTTTACTAATGGAAGCAAGAGACTCACTAGTATCAACTCAGATGCCGAAAGAACAGGCTTCTCCAAAAGAGCTTGAGACAGTCTAACAAGTACCAGAAGATTGCTGCAACACTACATGTAAATTATTCAACAGTTTTCAGGGTAATGAAAAATCAACTTCTGTACCCCATATCACATCCAACGAGTGCAGGAACTTGTATCAACAGATTTTCCAAGAGTAGCTTTGTCGATGGATGCAACAGAAATTGCAGACAATTCTCACCATTAGCAGAAATATTGTTCACCAATGAGGGCAAATTTTTCCAGAGACCCCATATCGAACTTCCACAACAATCACATATGGGTTGATGAGAAGCAATAGTTGAAAACCGCCATCAACACCAGTTTCATTGAATGTATGGGTCGGAATTGTTGGCGACCATTTGATAGGTCAATTCTTTTTACAGGCTTACTGGAAACGTTTATCGCCAATTTCTTGAACATGACTTGCCTACACTACTGGAAGACTATTACAATTAAGATCGAAAAATGTATTTCATGCACGACGGCGCTCAGCTCATTTCATTGGTGTTGCCGTAACTATTTTGAGCAGCTGTATATCCATGCAGTTGAATAGGTCGGTACAGGACTGCCCTCCATGATCCAGACCTAAATGAATTGGATTTCTTCTTGTGGGTCACCTGAAACATTTGGTTTATACAACAGCAACAGTTGAAAGTCCCGAAAAATTAAGGGCTCTCATAATCGCATCTTGTGACACAATTCAGCACACACACGGTATATTTGAACGTTTCTGCCAATCAATGCGTCGCAGAATAGAGAGGCTTGTATTGCCGCTGGGGGTACTCATTTTCAACATTTGTTATAACCACCATTGCTTCGTACTATTTCTGTTTATATTTTCTTCTGTGCAGTAATGTATGTATTCTTATAATTAAATAAATTGAATGAATTTGTTAATTACCTTTCCAAATTTAGTTTACTGTTTATTGTAATTTAATGTTTAAATAGGTTTCATCACCTTGTATCTTGGAAGCGAGGCGTTTTCGGTGAAATGTTTATTGACACATATTATCTTATATTTAAACAGGAATATCATACTGAAAATTTTCGCATTAATATTTACCCTGTATATATATATATATATATATATATATATATATATATATATATATATATATATATATATATATATATATATATATATATATATATACCTATATAGAGAGAGAGAGAGAGGGAGAGAAATTTTTTTGTTTTCAATTAATCGTCATCGTCATTGTCATCGTCATCGTCATCGGCAAAATTTGCTCTAATCGTCATCGTCATCGTCATCGGCAAAATTTCATAATCGTCCCATCACTAATATATATATATATATATATATATATATATACCTACTATATATATATATATATATATATATATATATATATATATATATATATATATATATATATATATATAAAATAAAATTAAAAGTGGCCTCAGCACTGAACCCCTGTGGGACACCACTCTTCACTATTCCCAATGATGACTTATTGCTAGTTGTACACAGTTTTCTGATCCACAACCACTCTTTAATCCAACCATGTACCACTCCACCCATACCACATTACAATAACTTTTCATCAGCCTTATGTGAAGAACCTTATAAAAAGCTTTGCAGGTCTAAATATATAATATCAACTGGATCTCCTCAGTCAATGCAGTCAGTAACGTATTCCATAAATTTTAAAAGGTTTGCCTGACATGACCTATCCTTTCTAAAAACGGTGTCATACATTATCTTGTTATCTTTCAAATAAATATTTCTCTATATGACCTTTCAGAAACTTTTCCAACCAGAGATGTTAAGCTAACTGGCATATAATTTCCCAAATTTTCCTTACTACCTTTCTTATAATTAGGCGCAACATATGCAGTTTTCCAGTCGTCTGGCAAATCACCAAATGTTATAGATCACTTAAAAATCAATTACAGTTGAAATGTTGCTACTACCCTCCTCCTTCAGAATTCTACCATGTATACCATCAGGACCTGCAGCTTTACTTGGGTCTAATCTATTATCCAAGCTTTCCTCTGTAAACAATGAAGCAAAATAAGCATTGAAAATGTTGACCAACTTCTTATCTGAACTCCCTAAATTTTCATCAATTTTAATTGGACCAATTGTCCTATTTTTACT